>ML782077.1:0-17703 GCA_009831015.1 Picea engelmannii | reverse complement strand
CACTAACTAATCTTCCTAGATCCACCTAGATCTAGAACAAAACACACCAGAACATGACGCTTTCCTTAAGTTTTAGATATTGAATTTACTAACTAAAGAGAGATAGGTGACATACCATTTAAACATCGCTTCCTCTCGCTATCGCTATCCTAGCTCCGTTCCAACACTCATACAATGATGATCCTGCAAAAGAACGCAACCAACCAAAGTGATAGTAATATCATAAACTCAATATAAACCTATGTATGTGATGAAGGGATCATACAATAAAACACAACAGGATTTATAGGAAAGAATCATATTACTGTATCATATTAAATGTGAAAGACATATTACAACCATGGCCTTGATGTCGTAAGTTCCCTTCCAACTATCCTTCATTCCCCACACACTTTCACGCCAAGACTTCTTAGAGCACAGATCTGATGGTATTCACAATCTATATTGACAAAGACAAAACTCAAAACCACTCTAACCAATCTAATAATTCCAAGCCAAATCCAACTTAGCCCTTCTCCATGAGAGCTCCTCTCCTTTTATAAGCTGAAGAGGATAAGGTGAGGAGGTTAGGATGATCCCACTAAATCATGAAAGTGAGTAAGATCCAAACCATTCAGATGCCACCTCACTATAGAAGTTTCTCCTTCTAGAAGATTCGAGAAAACACTCATTTTTCCCACGTGTAAGCATTCTCGCACCCTGCCTATAGAGAAACCTGTGAACCTCTTGCAACCCAGCTATAGTGCAACCTGCGGGAATCATGCATTCTTACACCCTGCCTATATAGCAACTTGCGAACATCCTTTTTTATGGGGTTTTTACAAAGGAGAATGCAACCTCTTTTCTCAGGAAAACTTCTTCTGCCTTCCTTCTTCAGGAACTCAGGCCACTGACCCCTCTGAAGGAAACATATAGGTTTACATCATTAACGGTGATAGGGATGATGAAAATAATGTGTAACAAAGATCCCCCCAAAGGGGAGAATGGGGTCAACAGGTGGAAATGGAACGACCGCTTAGGTTTCACTCTCTAACGTGAGAGTGGGATCGACCGAGGATGGGATCGGATCGACCACTTTGTCAACTGGTTCAATTAAGGACATGACCAGATTGACCTCTTGATCAACCGGACTAACCGACAGGGGAACCGGATTGATCATTCCATCAACTACAGGTGGGTTGAGAGAAAGCTTGCGATAAGAAGCTGGAAGTTGAGGCTGTGAAACAGTCATGTCTTCTAGCAATTTCGAGGCTTCTTACATATGAGGGAAAAGGTGAGTTAGATGACTCCCTTTGCATAACATACACGGGAACATGGATCAACTTTTTTTCTTCCCAACTATATCTTGACTAGTCGATGGTAATTCATTAGCATGTTGTTCAAAGGCTAATGACATGGGTTGGCGAGGATGTGTAGACCATGCTTCTATAACCTTGGATAGACCAGGGCAATCCTTAAGAAGATGGATACCCTTACAAAGCCTGCAAGGGTACTTGGGTTTACGGGTTGTTTGGGTGATCTTGACATCATCAACACTCCTAACATTATCAACAGTAACTGGTTCTTTTCCAACATGTTTGACAGTGGTTGGAGGTTTTGACCCTTGTTTATCTTTCTTCTTCTTAATCTTTCGTTTCTTCTTCTTCTTATTCACCGGGTTACTAGCTTCAGAACTTTCACTCGATGAAGAAGATGAAATGGAAGGAGCCCTTGCAAGTGGAGAAGGCGAAGAAGATATTACTGGTGAAGAAGGTGAAGGATCAACATGAGGTCGATGCTCTTGGAAGGAAGTGCTTGTGACTGAAGCACTAACTGCATTCGGGATTACCTGAGTGGAAAACAACCACACCGATAATCCAATTGTGAGACCCGGAAGGCTCAAATTAGCGATGTGAGGAGGACCAATGCTTCCATACGAAGGAAAAAAAAAAGGTTCCCCTAGAGCAGGGGTTCCTTCATTGGTCATTCCGGTAACTGACGCCATTAAATAAATCCAACCTAGAGTCTGCTAGGGAAAACAAACAACACACACTAAAAATCTAGGAAGCAAGCAAACAAACAAAACCTTCTCACAATGAGCACACTAGTTGGTGATGAAATCCAACGTCGCCGGAACAATGTAAGAAGGGGATGAGATAGAGCGAGTGGAAAAGTTATGTTGACGACCTTCTTAATGGACTTACACCTTGGTGCAAGCTCCCACACATAATCATGGGTATACAGTCCAAGAAGCCCGAGTGAGTTTGGCCAACGTCGATCCCAGGTACCGTGAAGACTTGCCCCTCAACAGTCACCTCATGTAAAGAACCTAGAGAGATAGGCCACTAAGGTTACGAATTACTACAGTGATGCCTAGGGAAACAGTCGACAGTCCGATCCAATCGTAAGGGCAGGGTATCTAGTTTGAAATCAACTTGAAAGGCTTCCACTCATCATTGTGGGTATACCTCTCAAGCGACCCCCATAATACGCGCAACCTCTACACCAAGACCAACAAAGCAAGGTGAGTAGCTCTGCCAGTCTCAATGTGATGTCGTGATTGACCATCGTGTTAGAAGGGCTTGCTAGGACAAAGTGTAATAAGTGGATTCAACCGCTCCCTAGCTCAAGATTCTATGTTTGTTTGCAACTTTGGAAAGTTATCTTTCACACCTATTCCAAATCCCTACAACTAATCTAATGTAGGTTTGCTACCAGAAAGTATAAAAAATGTCTAATCATTTTTTATAAGTGCTTTATTTTATGGTCGTTGTTACTTAAGAGGAAAATGGTGTGGACAATATGGTGTTTTGACTGACTCAAAAATTATGCAAAGAGATGAAGATGCAATCTTTTCATTTCGATGAAAGCTATGCTACGAGAAGGAGAAAACATTTATCATTCCCATATGCATGATGTCCCAAAATTTATTAAACTCATCAATATCAATATCTTTAAGAAATGAGACAAAGGTAATGTACACCAATGCATGATTCATGCGCCCCCCCGGCCATGAGGGGGAAATTTCGCTACTTCAAATGCAAGGATGCCCCCAATCTAATATAAAGAAGGAAATTAAATATTTTTGTTTCAAAAATTTCACTAAAATCAATAATGAACTTTGTTAAAACAAATAAACCCAAACTAAAAGTTTTCTTTTAAAGAGAACTATTCAGAAGAAATCTGATCTTTCCCTAAACAATTCTAAAGAAAACACATGCTTTGTAATTGAAAGACACTCAAAGAAAGAGACTAATCCTTCAAAACCAAACAAAGAAAAGATGGCTAAAAGCAACTCAAAGAATGTCAAGCAGACTGTAAACAGATCAATATAGGGTCCAAAAGCTCATTCCAGGTGACCAAAGCAAAATTGGGTCATCAAAAGATGACAAGACCTAATCCAAAAAAGTTTATAAACAAGTTTGCAGCCTAGCAATAGAGTATAGTGTGAGAATTAGGTATTCTCGCAGGCTAGACATTGGTAGGGTGTGAGAATTAGGTATTCTCATAGGCTAGACACTCTTAGGGTGTGAGAATTAGGTATTCTCGTAGGCTAGACACTGGTAGGGTGTGAGAATTAGGTATTCTCGCAGGCTAGAAAATGGTAGGGTGCGAGAAGTTCGTATTGGATATAACAACAGGATGCGAAAATCAATGGTTTTCGCGGGCTGTAGAGAGGTACAGTGTGAGAATGTTTGTAATCAAAGAAAATTTTGAAAAAAGGATAGGGAATCTAACTGAACCTGTAGATCCAGAGAGTCTGGATGGATGTCCCATAGACTCAGAAACCAGAAAACAAGCAATCAAAGGAAGGGAAACTAGACTAACTAGGAAACAATCCATTCCCCAGTAGAGTTGCCAATTTTGTTATCGGATAAATTGGTAGGTGCGGACAATAACTGATCTCCCTAGATCCACCTAGATCTAGAACAAAACACACCGGAACATGACACATTCCTTAAGTTTTAGATATTGAATTTACTAACTAAAGAGAGATATGTGACATACCATTTAAACATCGCTTCCTCTCGCTATCGCTATCCTAGCCCCGTTCCAACACTCATACAATGATGATCCTGCAAAAGAACGCAACCAACAAAGTGATAGTAATAACATAAACTCAATATAAACCTATGTATGTGATTAAGGAATCATACAATAAAACACAAAAGGCTTTATAAGACAGAATCATATTATTGTATCATATTAAATGTGAAAGAGAGATTACAACCATGGCCTTGATGTTGTAAGGTCCCTTCCAACTATCCTTCATTCCCCACACACTTTCACTCCAAGAATTCTGAGAGCACAGATCTGATGGTATTCACAATCTATCTTGACAAAGGTAAAACTCAAAACCACTCTAACCAAGCTAATAATTCCAAGCCAAATCCAACTTAGCCCTTCTCCATGAGAGCTTCTCTCCTTTTATAAGTTGAAGAGGATAAGGTGAGGAGGTTAGGATGATCCCACTAAATAATGAAAGTGAGTAAGATCCAAACTATTTGGATGCCACCTCACTATGGAAGTTTCTCCTTCTAGAAGATTCGAGAAAAAACTCATTTTTCCAACGTGTAATCATTCTTGCACCCTGCCTATAGAGAAACCTACAAACCTCTCACAACCCAGCTATAGTGCAACCTACGAGAATTATTCATTCTCGCACCTTGCCTATATAGCAACCTGTGAACATCCTTTTTTATGGGGTTTTTACAAAGGAGAATGCAACCTCTTTTCTCAGGAAAAGTTCTTATGCTTTCCTTCTTTAGGAACTTAGGCCACTGACCCCTCTGAAGGAAACATATAGGTTTACATCATTAATGGTCATAGGGATGACGAAAATAATGTGTAACATGACCAACAACACGTATGCTCATTTCTAGAAGAAAATGTCTACATCGTAGCACAAATTTCTATCAGCTTTTGATACAGAGAAAGGAAGAATGCCCATGGCATTTTTACAGGCATAGGTACCCCATCCTAAGGAAATCTCGAACTATAAGAGGGCAACACTTGAATTTAACACCAGATATGTACATCCAACTGATCAGATGGATTTACATAGACAAACAAGAGAAATGGTTTTCTCAACTTTTGCAAATGCTTCTACCTCAGCTGGAAAACTATAGGTCTCTTTGAACAATGTTTAGACTCAGTTGAAGTTGGAGAAGATATCATCTTTTTCAAAATATAACATGATCAAATCTTTAGAAGAATTGGTGCTCAAGATTGGATATGATCCCTCAAATGTGAAAGCAGCGGAGGAACTGCTCAAGAAAAAGAACGCTGATATTGCATCTCTAAGGAAGCAGTTGAAATTTACACCCACAGAGGATGCACAAGCCAAAGAGATCACTGAGGTAGAAGATGACAAAGAAGAATTGCTAAAACTAATTATGCAAGAGAATGCCCGGATAAAGGAAATGGAAGCAGAATTGGAAAGACTGTTGAAGGAGAAAAAATAGTCCACACCCATGGAATTCATTCCACCGAGTGTTGTTCCTCTCGCAAGAGTCATCAAAAAAATGGTATCAACAACCACTGCAGCTGAAATCCCATCAGCAACACCCTTGACAACTCTGGAAAAATCTGTAGAATTAGCAAAATCAATGGAAGAAATGAATCTGCAAGGAACAGAGATCAACAGATTGAAAAAGGAGGTTGAAAACCTCTAGGAGCTTAAGTCTTCCTACAAATATTTGCATTATTTTGTCTCTAGCAAGGTCAAATGTATAGGCCTGATTAAATATTGATGCATGACCTTGGATCAAATCCCAACGAAAAGTATGGTGATGGATATCGTAGTTGCTGATATTCCCCCAAAGTATGGTATGTTGCTGTCAAGATCTTGGGGAGCTAAGCTGAAAGGAACCCCACAGTTAGATATGTCATACACCACCATTCCAGTTTTCGGACAACAAAGAAGACTGTACAGAGAAATCTTAATGAAGTATATGGTAAGCAGTTAGGAAAAGCCACACAATTACCCACTATACTCTTCACACTCTGATTTGGATTCTTTCATCTTGTACAATGAAGGTGATTTGGAAGAACAAATCGCTCAGCTGGAAGATGATATACATGATTCGAAAGAAGATAAAGCGACCACTAAGGAAAGAGAGACTGAAATGGTGGAAAGTGAGGAACTGCCAGCAGATTTTTGGATCATGGATTTCGATGGTGATGTGAGTAAAGAAGGATATGGAGCTGGAGTTTGGTTGCATAATCACAGATCAAGGTATTCCAAGAGTCATTATTTCAAACTGAATTTCCAATGCACTAAAAATGTAGCTGAGTACGAGGCTCTGAAGCTCGACCTGAAACTACTAAAGAAAGTTGGTTCCAAACAGATCATGGTAAGGGGTGATTCTGAACTGATTATCAAGCAAATCAAAGGTGAGTATGCAGCTAAAAACCCTAGACTTAGGGATTATAGGAATTATGTTTTGGATTCTCTTCAATGTTTTACTGAAATCGACCTGCAGGTAATGCCCAGGGGATAGTACATACTGGCGTATGGTCTAGCTACATCAGTAGCTACCTGCAAAATACCCTTTCGTCCCACTCACCAATAAACAGTGGAGGTGAAGTGCAGACCAACTGTTCTAGACAACATCAGATACTGGCAGGTATTCGGGAATGACGATCAAATTGAAGACTTCCTACACTGTAAGAATGAGTTCGAATGTACAAATATATATTTAGAAAATGTTGATGATGTAAAGAAATTTGCTTCTGAAACTGGTAGTGTAAATAACGTAGATTCCACAGAGCTCAATGAAAGTAAAGTAGATGCAGATGAATTGAATGAAAATGAGATAGAGTTTGGAATTCTACAATTGAAAAATAATGTGTTACCTAGAGGTCTATTTCCGCTAGAAGACTTGTTCGATTTTAACGATGTAGCCAAAAAATCGAAAATTGAAGCTAGTGGTAATTTGTAAAGAGGTCAGAGAATGCAACATAGGAACAGAAGAAAAACCCAAGATGATAAAACTTTCAAAATCTCTACCCCCTGAGAAAAAACACAAATACATAGAACTTTTTAAGGAATATGTGGATGATTTTTCCTGGGGTTATGAGGACTTAAAATCCTACGACACAAGTATCATACAACATTGGATTCCCATAAAAGAAGAACACAAACCTTTCAGGCAGAAACATAGGAGAATAAATCCCAAGTTACTTCCCCTGATAGAGAAAGAAATCAAAAAGATGTACGATGCAAAAATCATAGTCCCCTTGAGATTTTCCGAATGGGTCTCTAACCTAGTTCCTACCAGGAAGAAAACAAGTGAGATCAAACTTTGCATAGATTTCATAAATCTTAACAAAGTCTCTCTTAAAGACAATTACCCTTTGCCCAAAATGGACCACATTTTACAAAATGTGGTTGGGGCCAGTAGGATCTCCTTACTAGATGGTTTCTTGGGCTACAACCAAGTCCTTTTCCACCCAGAAGATCAAGAGAAAACAACATTCACTACACCTTGGGGAACCTTCATGTATGTGAAGATGCCCTTTGGTTTGATGAACACTGGTGCCACTTTCCAAAGAGAAAAGGATATTGCTTTTGTGGATGAACTTGGGAGATTTATAGTCATTTATCTAGATGATGTGTTTGTCTACTCAAATTTTGATGAGAAACACTTGCTACACCTTAGAGGCGTGTTTGAGAAGTGCAGGAAATCTGGGATTTCATTGAATTCTAAGAAAATCCTTTTCGGGTTAGAGGAAGAAAAACCGTTGGGACACATAATCTCAAAAGACGGAATTAAAATATATACCAGCAGGATAGAATCCATCCAGAAGGTGGAACACCCTAGGAACATCAAAGAAATATAATCATTCATTGGCAAAATAAATTTACTTAGGAGGTTCATACCAAACTTGGCCGAACTTCTTAGGAACATCACTAATATGTTGAAAAAAGACACAAAAATCAAATGGAACACTGAATCCAATCAGTCATTTGAGCAGGTGAAACATGCACTCACCCAAGCCCCAGTTCTGATCATCCCATATTACACCAAAGAATTTTATCTTTTCTCTTTTGCATCTGAACACAACATAGCAGTTGTATTGTTGCAGAAAAACAGTGAAGGGTACGAACAACCCATAGCGTTTTTTAGCAAATATTTGAGAGATGCTTCTTTGAACTATAACATAATGGAGAAGCAAGATTTCACTCTGGTGAAAGCCATAAAGGTATTCAGGGTATATATTCTTTATTCTCACATGACTGCATACGTTCCAAACGCAGTGGTTAAGGATATCCTGACCGAGGATAATCCAAATAGTAGAAGAGGAAAATGGATTGCGGTTATTCTGGAATATGACATTGAAATAAAACCTACTAAACTGATCAAAGGACAGGGTTTGGCCAAACTAATGGTTGAGTCTAATTTTCATGCTCTAGATATTAATTTTTTGGCTGCAGTTGACGGACCGAAAGAGCACGCGACTCCAAACGTAAAAGAAGTATTCTTAAACTCCCCTTGGTACACAGACTTCATTTTTGTACTCCAAAATTTACAAGCTCCTTCTGGTTTGACTAAGACCAAAGCCAGATTTATTAAATTGAAAGCATTGCAATTTTGTATTCTAGAAGGTAATCTCTATTGGAAAGACCCTAGTGGTATATTTCTTAATTTCCCGTTAAAAGACGAAGCTGACAAAGTTCTTCAAGATTTTCATGCAGGATACTGTGGTGGGTACCTAAGCTGGAAGACCACAGCTAACAAGATTTTGAGAGCTAGTTTTTACTGGCCTACTTTGTTTGTTGACATCCACTAGAAGGTTACTTCTTGCCACAAGTGCCAGAGCTTTGAAGGTAAAAGGAATATTTTTCCACTCCCTATGAAACCTATCTAAGTTGAAGCTCCTTTCCAACAACGGGGTTTAGACTTCATTGGTGAAATACATCTGTCCTCCTCGGGCCAACACAAGTGGATCCTCACGGCCACAGACTACTTCACCAAGTGGATCGAGTTTGTGCCATACAGGCAAGCTACTGACTCTATTATCATCAAGTTTTTAGAAACTAACATCTTGTCTCGTTTTGGATGCCCCAGAAAAATTATAGCTGACAATGCAGTGGCTTTCAGATCCAAAAGGCTCATAGATTTTTGTAGTCAATATCAAATTACTCTAGGACACTCAACAACTTATTATCCGCAAGGAAATGGGCTAGCTGAGTCTTCAAACAAAAGTCTGGTGAACATTCTCAGGAAAACACTACAATAAAATAAGAAATCATGGCATAATAATTTGGTTTTCGCACTTTGGGCCAACATAATAAGCACCAAAAGAGCAATTGGTATGTCTCCATACCAATTGGTATATGGCACTGAAGCAGTTTTTCCCCTTTCATTAGGAGTCCCTGTCATGAAACTATTGCAGGAAGCGCAAGTAAAACCAAATGATGTTCAATAGATTATAAATCAAATGATTAATTTAATGCAGTCCAAAGAAGAGGTATACAACAAGACTTAGGTCATCCAGGAAAACATCAAAAAGACTTTTTACTGAAGGACTAAAGAAGATGATTTTGAGTTAGGTGACTTGGTTCTCAAATGGGATTCTAGAAATGAGGATAAGGGTAAGCACATAAAATTTGATATCTTATGGAAAGGACCTTACACCATTCAGGAATTCAGAGGAAATAATGCATTTTTTCTCAAAAACAGTGATGGAACAGACCTGCCAGGTGGACCGGTTAATGGCAGGATGCTGAAGCATTACTTTCCTCCCCAATAGAGATCTCATGAATCCATTTTTCATTGTACATACCATTTCCATTTTCATTCAGGTTTTGTGTGGGTGGCACTGATTAGATGGTTGAAGCTCGCAACGAAGGCCCTAAGTCACTGATCAATGCCACCAAGTTTCCAAAAATAAAAACAAAAAACAGATAGCAATTATAAAGCAAATGGAGGAAAACCTTTGCAGACATAAGAAAGCAGGTTCTTGGCACTTCACAAGGAGAGTACTAGTGATCCAGGTGGATATCAATGTCCACCCACCTTTTCCGACTGGCTCAAAACAGTTTTCTGGCAATTTTGGCAATTTACTATTTTTAGCAGGTTTTAACTTCCGGGGCCATTTTGAGGGCCTAAATGAAGGTTTTTCGATATATAGGTTCTAAATTATATCCAAATTCATGATTGAGCCCCCAAACTGAATCTCCTCGATGATACCTTTCCAACGAGCTATCATACGCCTAAAACGGAGATCGTATGCAAAAGTTACGACCCCAGGAAGTTGATGTACTAACTTACCCACACTGGGCCCACATGACTTTTGATGATTCATCTCCTAGGGTTAGGTTTTTGGATGTATAGGGTTTTTTGCATTCCTGTTTATTGTAAAAAGGCCTTCGGAGCCTCATTGTAATCATCCTCTTGCGAATGCGAGTAGCCGTCACATCTCTTCTCAGAGATAAACCGCCACCATTCTAGCGAGTCTTTCACTCTGTATTTTTACAGTCTCTATACATTTATTTCATTAATAGAAATCATGTATTACTGTATATCAGTGATTATGGTTGCATCTCTGATACACTTCTGTTATATTATTGAATATCTGTGATATCTCTGTGCATTTATTTATTATATCTCCGATCTCATTTCGTGCCGAACATAATCCAGATCAACCATCCCCAGGTGGAGCCACTATTATAACCCTATAATTTATAGGATCATCTGGTGACTGGAAAATTTTCACTATTGATGTATGTTATCTTGCCAATAATATTTCATTCATGGAAATTATTTTCAAAAGAAAAGAAAGAAAGAAAAGAAAAGAAAAAAAAATGAGAAAAAGAATAAAAGAGGCCATAAAAGAAAATGGATAAAAGCCCCATGAAATAACAATGACTTAAATCCATACATTTTAATCATGGTTAAGTCTCTTTGAATTTATGTTGATAGGTCTAGTGAATAATCTTGGCTAAACTATTTAATCTTAACCAGGGAGTAGGTTAGTTAGTGAATAAATTTGATCAAATTGTTCAATCTTGATCAAATAGCCCCAGGGTAGAGTAATTCCTTAGCCCAATAGTCTAATATAGGATAAATGAGTAGTTAGGCATGATAGGACATAGGTTAGCCAGTCTTTCCTTCAATAAATATGCTTGATCTTCAATAAAATCCATGATTTTGATGTTTGGGTTATGTCTCCTAACTCCATGGTGACCAAAGCTGGTGAAGCAGCACACAAAACCCACAAAAAACACTAAGCCTGAGTTTTTGTTGCACATATTAAATCGCGCCCAGGGACTAAAGATTGCACAAAGATCTACGACTGAGTTATTAGTGCCTAGATCTACGACTAAGATGAGATTTCAGACCCCCTCGACCGTTCTACCTTTAACGGTGGGGGGGGTTCCAGAATGGTGATTAACAAGTGTGCACAGATCTACGATCAGCCTGACAACGCACAGATGGATGGTCTACAACAAATTACGGACCCCCCCGACCATTCTGGCTTTAACGGTGGGGGGGGGCGGGGGTTCTGATATGATGGATAAAGAGTGCACTTAGATCAATGACTGATCTAGCGATGCTCGGATCAACGATCAACATGAGATCCCGGACCCCCCCAACCTTATTACTTTTAACGATGGGGGGGGGGGGGGATCCAAAATGAGGCAGTTTTCTCGATGGGCCCCATCCCAACGTGTCATTGATCCACTGCGTTGGACCTCCCTTTGCTCCAAACCTCTTACCACTTACCATCCTTCCAACTTACCGACACCACCTCATGATGTCATATCTCAATATCCGTCTTCGCTTGTCTTATCCATCCACCTGTTACAAGTCATATCTCACTCTCTTATTCCCCAATCATCATCCTCCACATCATCCGGGTACACATGTCATATTTCCTTCGCCTGCCTAAATCTAAAAAATCAGAGGTTGAAGAAAATCCATGTCTCCCACCTCCTATCGACCTCGATCGGATCCCATTAGCCGACAAGGATTATTTGATCTTAGAAACCAAGTGTGAATTTGATCTCACTAAACTACAGTCATGGTTTAAAGACACCTTCATGGATCAGAGTGACGAGATCAGGCTCTGTGAGTCCAATTTCCCTCTATACCTTTTTCCCCAAATCCACCATTTTCTAGAATTCGCCCTCAAATGTCAGGCACATTACCTCCCTGACCAAAGAGCTATAGTTTCATCATTCAAAAAAAATTTGTTCTCCATTACACTCAAAGCCATTGACCAAATGATGGAAATATCCAGAGACGAATCCCACTCTCTCCTCACCATTAAAGTTTTAACGGAAATATACTATAACCTGTCCTTTCCCCAAAGAGCACAAATTTTCGAGCTTTTCCTCCCATAAGATGCTCAACTCCCGAAGAAAAATCCTCCTTACCATTCCTCCATATCTTCAGAAAAAGGAAACTAGATTATTTCATCGCTATGTTTTTTCCTCGGCTATTTCTTAGATTAATGGGTAGATGAACCTATTTTGGGTTTCCTATCCATTTTCTCTGCTGAAGAAAAAGTCACCACTCAGTTCGATTACATCAGTTTCTTGGCTGAAAACATCCACGAGCCGCTGTTCAAATTCCCCACAGAGGGAATGTTTTGGTATTCTTCAATACTGGCCTCCATGTTAATTTTTTATCAACCAGATAAATTCTCCTTCCTCATGTAGAAAATGGACCAGGAAAAAAAACCGCAAGCCATAACTGCTCAGAAGGAACTCCACAAAGTTTAGTTTTAAACAGTTTATTGAGTTTTTCTATCACCCAGTGGTCAACATGCTTAGTGATAGACCAAAGCCAAGGATAAATGAGGAGATCCAAAGAGTTTTACACCTTTCGGATCTCGCTAAAACTAGAGATTGGTTCTTGTATCAAAATCACACAGAGATTAGAGTGTATGGGTGCGAGTTAGCTCCATACAAGTTTCCCAAGTACTTTCCTGTTCAGATATTTGCACTGGAATATATCTTCCAAATGATAAATTCAGATGATATTCATTTTGTATCTCTGAAAAAGAAACAATAGATGAGGATCAAGGGGCAAATAGGACCTTTTATCTGCAACAGTTGAGCTACTGGAGAAGAGGCCGAAAAAGTAATAAAAGAGATGAAATTTAGTACCGGTTTTACTTGGCACTATGATCCATGTGGGATCATTGGAGAGATGAGATCTAAGAACAAAATCTCACCTTATGCTCACATACTCAAACCAGAAATTGAGAAGTATGTGAACTAGATAGAGTGGGAAGCAAATACCCTGGAAGGCATAAAACAACATAAAGCTTCTTTAGTTACTATCTCACAAACAACCATGCGACAGGTGCCAAAGGAAAAAATACCGAGGAAGGATGCTTCTCCTTCAATCACTGAAGTATCAACATAGGATTTTCAGGTATACAGTAAGAGGCCTAAAATAACTCACAACACTCACAGGTCTAGGGAGAAGGAGACCCGATCTACCAAAGTGGACGAGGGAGAAAGTACACCACTTTCTTCAAGTGGCCATCAGATGATATCTATTTCTTCTTCAAAGAAGCAGGCAAATACAACTGTGACCACCCAACCTCCACAGGGATCTGTAAAGATGAGCATTTTTTAGAAATACGATATGATCAAAAAGAAGAACCAGATGCTGACCAGCAACACGTATGCTCAGTTTTGGAAGCAAACGTCTATAGCACAACACATATTGCTATCAGCCTTTGATACAGAGAAAGGAAGAATGCACATGGTATTTTACAGGCACATGTACCCCATCCTAACGAAATCTTGGACTATAAGAGGGAAACACTTGAATTTAACACTAGAGATGTACATCCAGCTGATCAGATGGATTTACACAGACAGACGGGAGAAATGGATTTCTCAAATTTGGCAAATACTTCTACCTCAGCTGCAAAACTACAGGTCTCTTTGAACAATGTTTAGACTCAAATGAAGTTGGAGAAGTTATCATCTTTTGCAAAAGATAACAGGATCAAATCTTTAGAAGAATCGGTGATCAAGATTGGATATGATCCCTCAAATGTGAAAGCAACGGAGGAACTGCTCAAGAAAAGGAACGTTGATATCGCATATCTAAGGAAGCAATTGAAATTGCCACCCATAGAGGATGCACAAGCCAAAGAGATCGTTGAGGCAGAAGATGACAAAGAAGAATTGCTAAAACTAATTATGAAGAAGAATGCCCAGATAAAGGAAATGGAAGCAGAATTGGAAAGATTGTTGAAGGAGAAAGAACAGTCCACACCCATGTAAGTCATTCCACTAAGTGTTGTTCCTCTCACAGGAGTCAACACAACAACGGTATCAACAACCACTGTAGCTGAAATCCCATCAGCAACCCCCCTGACAGCTCTGAAAAAATCTATAGAATTAGAAAAATCAATGGAAGAAATTACTCTGCAAGGACTAAATATCAACAAACTGAAAAAGGAGGTTGAAAACCTCCAGGATATTAAGTCTTCCTACCAGACAAGCTACAATATTGAGAGGCAAGCGTCATAAAAGCTCAAGCAGGAAATACAACAGCTTCAAAAACAAACTGTGGGAGGCAAAACATTAGCAGAGGCTAACAAAAATATTTGGACAGATATCTCCAAATCCATAAACGAAATATGGCCCATGGTGCAAATCATGTTCGAGCAACATGAACTGGTGCTGAGGAGCAGGATGGCCATTGACAAGATAAAAGGAGAACTGGGTGAAATGCCCACTAAAGATAATGAAATTATTAAGTTTCTTAATTGAAAGACTAAGGAAGAGATGGAAGACTTGAAAATTGAGGACAGAACATAAGCTATCCTCGAAGTCAAAAGAGTTTTGACCAAAATAGGATTGATGATGCAGCTAGAGGAGAAAGCTTAGAACATGGATATCGGGGTCCAAAGATTTTTCAACAAGATTGAGGTGTTACAGAAGAAAGTTCTTCCTGGTTTGCTGGTTCTGAATGATAAGTTGATGGCCTTATCCGATTACAAACAGAAAGTTGCCACGGTGGCCAAGGACAGTTCTAGGTTTTCCAATATACAGGGTAGCATCAAAGGTAAGGCGTTCCTAGAGACTTTGTAGCTGGACTTCAGTATTCAACACGAGATCAAAAATATTTTCATCATCAAGTCTACTTTTTCTAAATATACAGAAATGGATGAAATCTACCAAAGACTTCTCAAGGTCACCATTCCCGGTCAACAAAGATGGGAGGAGCTGTGCACATTGATCAAATTAGGGATGAGGTGTACCATCCCAATCAACATGTAGAGTAGTCAATGTCACGTGAATGACTCACCAACAACCTTCCTCAAAATCAACATGACAGATACAACAAATCCTCATCAGTTCCTGCATTTTTGCATCTTGTTATCTAGTTAGTTAAATTTAGAATCTGCCACGTCCTGATCAGTTAATGACGGGGTCATTTGTAATTTTTGTGATAAATACTTCAAACTTCGAAGTAGTGAGGGTTTATTTTTATGCCCTAGAAAGTTGTAAGCACTGTAATTTTTATCAAGAGATCTTCTAGTAATATAAAGAGACGTTTCACAGGATTCCCGCGTGTCATCTGCTGGTGAAGTTTTCTATTCTCAGTTGAATGTGTATCTCTCTTAGTTATCATCTTGTTTTCTAACCTAATCATTTAAAAGGAGTTAAAGTTGCAAAATTTACCCTTGCGTACTCCGTTCCTAGCTTTTAAATATCTAAGTGTTTTTCTTCTTATGTTGTAGTCAATAAATTCTTAAATGCTTCTTGGTTATAATTAATTAATCTCACCTTTTTCTGCCATCTATCATTTTATTTATAAAGAATCCAATAGATGCATAATCCTTCCCCGTGAAAAGAATATTTACATCTGTTCTTTGATCTCTACCTTTATAAAACAGACCCCATATCCCAATGAATGCGTAAAACCTTTCAGCCATTTTATAAAAACAAACAACTCGGTCCTACATATTTTAACTAGCCTAATATCTGACTTTAAACCAAAGTTAAATCTTACAGAGAGATCCCTCTCTAAAACTGGCAGGGCTAGATTCCAGTTTCGAAGTGGTTGGATAAGGTTACCTCTGGTAAGTTTCTTATGCTTTCCAACAACCTCTGGGAATTTATAGAGTGATAACATAAAGAACATGGAAGAAATATACAACCAGATGCCTTGATGTTTTCAGGTTCCTTCCAACAGTTCCTTGCTTCCCACACACTTCTACTCCACGGATTCTGAGATCAACAATTTATCTTGACAAAGCAAAGCTCAAAGCCAACATCGACCCAAAAACTCCAAGCTACAAAAATTATTGAAACCCAATCAAGCTATCTTTCACAATGAGAAATCCTCTCCTTTTATAAGTTGAAAAGGATAGGGTGAGGAGGTTGGGATGATCCCATGAGATCAAGGATGTGACTCAGATCGAAACCGATCTGAGGCCAACTCACGCTCGAAGCTTCTCTTCTAGAAGGATCAAGAAGATTCTCTTTTTCCTTCGTATGGAAAATTATCGCACCCTTAATATTGAGTAGAGTGCGACGATGTTGCAGAGCACTATGGTGCAGCCTGCGACGATCCTATATTTTCGCACCCTTAACACTAAATTGTCGCACCCTTAACACTAAAAAAGGTAAAACGATCCATCTTTATAAGGTTTTTACAAAGGTAAATATCATATTTATCTTTCTGGGAAAATTCATCTTCATTCTTTTTTAGGGATTAAGACAATTGATCCTTCTAAAGACAAAGGATAGGTTTACATCATTAATAGTCATAGGGGTGAAAAAAATAATGTGTAATAGTGAGCCCTCCAAGGTATGAAGTTAGAACAAAGTGATAGCTGAAATACTTTGTCGAGTGTGTGTTGGGAATAAGGAACACGTCAGTCGAAAACCTGACAACAAACAAGGAAATACAGTACAATAATATATCATCATTGAGGTGGGAATTCCCATACTTAGAATACAAATGACTCAAAGAATAAATGCCAACATGTAAATATCCATGTCAAGAAAGACAGGTCATGGCCACCAAACATACACTGTGGATCCATGCCAATATGACTCAAATCTGAACATAGCCACCAAAAATACACTGTGGATCTATGTGTGAAAGACTCAAATTTGAACATAGACACAAGACATACACTGTGGATCTATGCAAAAGTACAATCTTAATATAATCCAATGCAACTTGAATCTATTAAAAAAGATCCAAGGTCTTCATCTCCACCACTCTATAGTACAAATCTAACCATGTGAATACATGTGCTGAAGTCGAACATGGTAGAAACCACTTGATTACCATTAAAAAGTGCGAGGGAAATCACCATTAATGTCAATGAATCCCAAGGTACACTAGTACAATCCAATGGGTGCAAATTTGTGAGATGAAATCGAACACTCGACGGAATCTCCCTATCAGGGGTCAATAATGAAAAACCACTGTCAAAAGCGAGGAAACCTGCCATTGAGGCATGCAAGTTCCAAGGTGACAATTAGTTTCTAAGTCTAATTCTTGGATAATGGGTTGGAGTGGACAAGAAAAGACTTGTCACAGGTGGGCCTTAATGTATCCCCCATCAATGACATGAAATTGGTAACAAGATTTGAAGTAGATCAGAGTAACAAGTAATTCAGGACTGACTCAGGGATGACCAACGCAATAGAAGGATTAATGACTGCAGAAATGGTCGACACTATAGAAGGATTTTCAGGTTGAACTTCTCTTTGAACATATT
>ML782076.1:391932-414713 GCA_009831015.1 Picea engelmannii | reverse complement strand
AAATGGGTGGACAAATGACTCTCTCCACAAATGAAGCTCCCTTATTTTATGGAACATACTATTCTTCATGGAGGGAAGGAATGAAATAGTATCTGAAATCAAGAGTATATTTGGGTTTCATTATTATCTAAACCTTTGTACTCAACTACCTTAAAGAACAAAACCAAATCTGCAAAAGAAGCAAAGAAAAATAATTCAATAACATTAAAGGAAATCGAGGATGGACTATGAGACTAAGTCAAAGAAAAGTCATAACATTTCACCTGTGCTAAAGTGATATGGCTCCAACTAGAGAATTCTTATCAAAATATAGAACAAAACAAAGAAATGGATAATTCCAATCAGTTTATAGAAGAAAAAAAAGAAACAGAGAAATCCAATCAGATTAAAGAACAAAACTCAGAAATGGAGAAATCAAATCATATTGAATAACAAAATATAGATACAGATAATTCTGATCAAAATACAGAACAAAACACAGAAGAGGACAATTCCATCAAAGAATTGATGCAAGCCACAGTTATTAATAAAGAAGACTACTACATCAAGTAATTGATGAATACCTTAGTATTCACTACAAAAAAAACTATTAGATTTTAAGAATGATGTTATAACTACATTTGAAGTGATTAGTATGGAACCAACAAATGGTTTATATATTGAAGTTACTAAGGATTTTTTTGACCAACTTGAATACACAGTTATGTGCACTTTTGAAGAGTTGGAGAAACTTGAAAAGAAATATATGTTGCTACTACAACAGTTAGATCAATCAAACCATGAAGCTCATGAACAAAAGATTCACCTAGAAGACAAAGACGAAGAAATCAAAATATTGAATATTAAAGTTGTTAATATAACATAAGAAATGGAAGAATTAAAGACACATGACAATAAAAGAAAAGAAGTACTAGAAGAGATAGAATAAATTATCATGTTTCTAAAAACTCAACTTGAAGAATCTAAGAAAAATTAATAAGCACATAAGATCCAATTAACTTAAAAGGAAGATTCATCCCACATGTTCGAATTGGAAACCATCAACCTCAAAAGGATTTAGCTAGAAAACAAGAAAGAAATCAAAAGATTGGAGAAAAAAGTTGTCGATCTAACAAAATATATAGAAGAGTTAAAAACATATGAAAAAACTAATAACTGCATAGTAGTCCTGGATGATACAGAATAAATATTCATTAATCTAAAGAATCAACTTGAAGGATCTAAAGAAAAAGAAGAAGGCTTGACAATTCAATTGACTAAAAAGGAAGAAACATGTCAGATGTTGGAAATGGAAGTTATCAACCTCAAAAAGAAGAATGAAAAGATAGAAGAAACTGTAAAATTCCAGAACAACTCAACTATCATAGATAGGATATGTTACAGTCAAAGACCAACGAATGAAAAAACCGGTCTTGGATACAATAAGAAAGAAGAAAGTGGAAAATGGAGCACCACTCAAAAGCATTATAAAGGATCATACTCCTCATAATAAAAAGGTACAAGCACAAACCTAAAACAAACCATGAACTTTGTCAAGGAAGGAAGATATAAAAGTAAAAGACAAGAAACATATCAAAAGACAGACTTCTCATGTCACAACAAACCCAAGTATGTAAGAACCTTCAATGGTTATTGATTTTCTTATAATACCTTTGGTCACAAAGCATTGGAAGGGAAGAATCATGGAAATAAAAATTCAGGAAGGTCCAATAACTCAATGAGATGTTGGAGATGAAATTATATTTTCCACACAACAATTTTTTGTCATACAATGAGATGTTACAACTGTGATAGGTTTGGTCACAAATCCCAAAACTGTAGAAAATCAATAAGTCAATCCATGAGAAATAATTCATACAATTCAGAAACAAAAACAAGTGAATGTTGGAAGAAAAGAATAAATGACAAATCTCAAAGGACAAATTTAGAAAAGAAAGAACCAACAAACAAAATATCTCAAGAAAAGGTATGGAGGAGAAAATATGAAATAGAAATCAAGAAAGATGTTGTGACATATGGAAATGTAGAAATTGATAACAAGAAAATGATTGGTGAAGTTCCTAATAAGAAATGTGAAATCAGAGATTTGAATATGAAGTGGATCAAGAAAGGAGAGTTCCTAAAGAAGAACAAGACACAATAGTAGATCTTGATGATATCATGCAGATCAAGAGTACATTAACCAATGAAAGAAAAATGAAAATAGAAAATCCCAAAGGGGAAAATGGAGAGGTATCACTTACATAGAACAATGATGATAATGATGAATCTTCAAATAGCATATCAACCAGAAGAAATGAGCAATGAAAATCTTGGAAGTTTTCCAATGTTATTTTCATGAACTATTAAATTTCCCATCAACAGAAAATATGAATAAAACGGAGGAAGAAGGATTTTACAACATGATTTGGTGTAAGTACTACAAAATACTACCAAAGTAAGGTATGATCTAAAACCAATGAGCAATTTCCAAAAGAATAAAAAACTTATGAAGAGGAATTAACAAACAATAGATGAAAGGATCAATTCAATCTTATTTTTAAGGGACAAAAGTTGAAGTTGGTTTCTATAGAGTCGAAGGACAATGAATAAGATATTAAATTGGTTAAAGAATAGAAATTAAATAAATTGGTATCAATCCATGATATTATTGTGAAAGATCAAAATATCAACAAGAATAAAGAAACAAATCAAGAAGATTAGTAAGATTCACACCCTTGTCCTTTAGGAAAAAGGAGAAGACAGTAAAACCCTATGAAACAGTAAAAAATCAAGGGGAGTATTTAATTTGGTCATCAAATGAGGAAGTCATTGGATTAGGTTTAAAATACTTGATCACTACAAAAATTGGTATCAATAAGACTACCTATTTGAACACAAAATCCCAAGAGATTGAGATAACAAATGATACATTCACAGGGGGAGATAAACAAATAAAAGTTTAAATCTTTGTCATTGATGTCAAAGGGGGAGAAAAACAATAAAAAAAAATTGGTATCAGTATTTGGTATCAGTAAAAGTCCAATCCTCCAACCTGAAAATGAGATCAGTGATACGGGAGGATAGCTATTTGTTTTACATATATCTTTCCCTCAGTGCCAAAGGGGGAGATTGTTGGCATTATTGATTGTGAGTTGCAATTGATGGCAATGTGTTTCCAACATGTATAGTAATTAGAAGAAAAGGAAGATAACCTTGAGGAAGATCAGCTTGGGGCAGAAGAAATTCATGATCAATGTTTATCACAATACGATCAAAATAGATCATATTCTCCTAAAGGTCAGAAGAGATAGCCTTCTGATAAATAAAAACAGTTCTTAAAGGATCACATTTAGAAAAAGCCTAGAAGGAAGAAACATTAATCAAATCTTAGAAGAGATGACACGTTTTAAGTAACACAGGAGACAAAGGTTTGCAAGTGAACAAATCCTTTTGTAAAATATAGAGTTACAACAATCGTTAGATGAGCTCAGGATCTATCTTGATCATTCGATCGAGTTTAGTGGAAGGAAAGGGTAAGCCACAATATCCCAAAGTCTTAGATTAAATGAACTCATTCATATCATTGATCTAAGATCTCGTCGGGAGAAATACGATTCATTGGATTAGGTGGTCAACTCCAGAGTTGACCACTCTGACAAAAAGAAGTCTAAAACATGCAAGTTCATCCGAAGGTTGAAGCCTCGAATACCCAAAGTGAATGAGGGAAATCAAATATGGTCAATGAAAGGTAACTATTGGATGAGGATAGGTGGGTCCAATGGTGGTCAACTCCAGCACTGACCACTCTGACAAAAAGGATTGTAAAATAGGTAAGTTTACCCGAAGGTTGAATCCCCAGAGTCACAAACTCTCGTCGACCGTCGGATCAGGAAATACCGTCAGCCATTGATATGGAGTAAAAAATGTCAAACCACAGTCAGCTTTAGCCTTGAACTACTCCGGTGATAAAAAATTTAGATGAACCAAGAACTCTTGAACCCTGGAGTTCCAGAAAAAACAAAGGTTGTCATATCAATATAGTTGAAGGTCTACGGTGGTAGATATATATTTAGCACTTCAACGATGTTTGAAGGTTGATATAAAAGTGAAAAACTCCCATAGTCATGAAGTACCGAAGCCACAAATTTCAAATCCATGATCCAGGAGGGAGACATGTGGCAGAAGGAAAAGATGACACATGGCCCAATTAGATGGTGGCAAGTGTCAAGGTCAATGTGGCACATAAGGACTCTGAAATTCATGAATCAGGATAGCACGTGGCACACATACTATGGGTACACATCAATATAGGTGAAATCAGCATACCACATCACTTCGGGACTACAACCTCCGGGGATATCCAGATTCTCCTACCTCCAAAAATTCCCAAAGATCTGAAGGACAAAGGCGAAAACCAGTGATGGTCGTTGATCTAATATCCCTTAGGATATATCATGACCATTAGATAAATCATAGTGGAAGAATAGTGTAATCATGATATGTTAACCAACAGTAAGTGGTCACTATCATTTTATGACTTATTTGGTAGGTAAACCTCCAGAGGAATTCAACTGCTTCAAAGTTCTAGTAACCGAGAGTTCCAGAGTTTCGAAGCTCCAAAATAATATCTGACCTTCCATTAAGGAGGAATATCCACAGTCGAGATCCAAAATTGAAAGTAAACATGCATGAATGCTAACTTGGTGAAGGCAACACACAATTATCTATACCGTTGAAGTTTATGGACACACGCCAACTTAAGATTAAAGTGCACAGAGGCCAAGTGTTAAAGATCTGCTATGTTGAAATAGCACAGACCGTAGATCTCAAGTCCTGATTAAGTTGTAATCGTCTATTTTGTTAAAGCATTTGGGTAATCCAAGATTGTCCATTCAACGAAATATTAAAATCAGAGGCCCGATATACTAGCAAATAGAGTATATGCAGTTAAACAAAATTTACTCTAGAAGAATACAAGGTTTTCAAAGTCCAATAATGTTGAATACCCTTAGAGTCAGAGCTCCTGGTGGCCTAAGTCTAACTGTTGTAGCTCTTGGTCATGTGAAGGTTCTTAAAAGAAACTTGAGGGGAAAGTTCAATAACTACATGGAAAAAATGAGTTAAGCCCTTGGTTCTTAGTTGAAAGGGATATGGAAAATATTTCAACAAAGGGTACTCATATGTACTTTGAAGAAGTTTACTTCGGGAATTATTACTCTAATTAAATGAAAAAAGGCCAAATTCCATAGGACTTGGCTCCAACATTGGTCTCGTGATAGAGGAATAAGGGTGAAAGAAGAGGAACTATGAACAATGCTTAAAATGGATAAGCCTGTGGTTTTGATCCCGCGGTTATTTGAACATTGGGTTGAAGGAAGCATCTCATACATATTTGATTTATGTCAACAGCATAAGGTTGGTAGAGTAATTCGACAGAGAATTAATACCATAACAATACAGAGAATCGGTAAAAGTTGGAATATGATCTGTTGGAGAATTGAGGATGCAGCAGAAGAATGGCAAGGATATAATGAGTCGATACATATCTGTGATCAACTCATAAGGACAAATTATAATCAATATTAGTTAGTTAAAAGAAGATGTGCAAGGGTTCATGTTAAAAACACACATTGGTTCAATCCTAGACTGATTGAAATACTATATAAACCAAAAGTGGTTGTGAGTCTAAGTGTGCCTTGGTGGATTAAATACATAAATATAATGGATTGAATGGAATTTCATTCTATCAGGTTGGTGCTTGTTTACAAGTTGATTCTTGCTATGAGGGTTGGATTCCTCACATATCAGTTGTATATGAAATCAACAAGTTGGGTCATGTTATGAGGGTTGGATTCCTCATTTCTTAGTTGGATATGAGAACTACAAGATGGGTATTGTATCATAGAATTGGAACTCTGATATTCAATTGAATTCGAAGATATTAAATGATTGATTTTATATGTATTAATACAAGTTAAATAAATAAAAGAAATATATTATATCTACTTCATACAGTTTGCATTTTAGATTTTTATGAATAATTAATTAAACTACATATCTTATTCAGTTAATTTAGTTAATATATGAAAGTGTAAAAAGTAGCCAAAACTTACAGACACTAATTCACCCCTCCCTCTCAAATCCAAGTGTATATTTCAACAGGTGGCATTACCTATGGTATCATGTATAATTTCCTACCCAAAGTAATAATAACACTGTGGGGTCTAGACTCATACACAACATGTCGATTCCACGAATATGGTTATCCTAAAATAACATCACAACCTTCAAGGGGAGAAATATCACACAATACATCATCTTTGAAAGTCTTTATGTCGTAGGTAAGATGCTACTATTCTCTGAAACAAAGATCTCTTCCTTGGCGAAGACACCTAATGGTGTAGGGTTGTGGGTGCATTGTTTTCGATAGGTCTAGTTGCTTGATGACCTCTATTGAGATCATATTCTTTTGCCTTCCACTATCTATAATGAAATTAACTGAAGCCCCTTTTCTCTGGTTCTTCTAATTCGCCTTGCTGGACTTTGGTGGTAGCGACAGTGGCACTGGGTTCAAAATTGATAATATGCTTACCTCCTTCTAGGTTTCATTCAGAGTCAGAATCAGCCTCTAAATCAAAATATCTCATCTTGGCCACGAGTGACTTCTTGGAGCAACATTCATCGGTGTTGTGCTAAGGGATTTTATGATATTCACACAATTTTCTTGTGTCCTTATTCGACTTCTCATTACCCTTCTTGTGTTGTAGCTTGGACTGGTTTTCTTGAGAGTGGCCATATTTTATTTATCCCTTGTTGTGTGGGTTGGGGATGTATTTTACCTACTTTTCCTACGAGGATTCTGCAGATCCAAACTCTCGCCTCTTCTTCTTAAATATTTTCTCGATCCTGACAGCATATCTATAAGACATACCCAACGATGCAATGTCTAGAAAATCTATTTTTGTTTGAATGTATCTATGAAAAAACATGCATTATTTTAGCAACATGTGTCTCTTAGAGTATTTGATACCCAATTTGGTACGCAGGCTATAGAAAATATTGGTAAAATATGGTACTTTCTAGTCTGTTTCGTGACGTAGGGTGGTCCATCTAGTGTATTGGTTATCGTAGCTTCCAACATGGTAGTATTGGTCTTTAATGGAATCCTTGAAGGAATATCATCTGGGGGCGACTGAAAATAATTAATATTCCTCTATGGCCCTTTGCTCATAGTAAGTATCCCATTAGTCCTTAACATGAGGGACAACCTTGAGGAGTGCAAAAGTAATCTTTTCCCTATCGAAAAAATTGTGGACCGAAAAATACCCTTCGAAAAGATTCAACCATTTATCTACAACATCTACATCTATTAGTCCTTCAAATAATGGAATATCAAAATTTACTTGTACCTAGAAGGGGGTTGCATGGTCGCTTGATGAAGATGCTTCTCCTGTGGGAAGTCGCTGAAGGATATGTAGAAAGATTTCCATCATTTTTTTCCTTTGCCATGCAAGGGATTCCTCGAGCAACATTTTAAAAGGATATCATGCTCCATCATATTTATTTTCGTCCCCCATGGGTTGTTGTCGATCTTGACGCGACCGATCTTGCAAACGCTCGAATGGTTCAAGTCCCAAATTCTTGTACCCAGATCTTGTTGGGGACATGCACAAAGAAAAATAAATGAAGAGAAGATCACTCGGATACCATTGATCCAAATTTATGATAGGAATGAATTGACTAACAAACTGAATACAATAACACAGAGATATAGAGAAAAACAATAGATATCCAATGAACAATATATTCTATTGAATAAATGAAATAGGATGAAACTGTAAAATTGCAGAATTGAAAACAAGTTGCTCGAATGGTGGTAGCTTTATTTGAGAAGAGATGTTGCTTCTACGTGCATCCTTCTGAGAATAATGATTACAATGAGGCTCCAGAGTCCTTTTTGGCATTACTCATGAATGCCAAAACCCTATACATCCAAAACCCTAACCCTAGGCGATGAAACGCCAAAATTTATGTGGTCCCCGATGGGTAAGTTGGTACCTCAACTTACAGGGGTTCTAACTTTTGCATACTACCTCTGATTTAGATGTGTGATATCCCATTGGAAACGTCTTTTCAACAAGTACACAAAATGTCGTCAGACTCTTACTTTGTTTACAATATGACTATGGAAATCCAAAACAAACATCGTTTAGGGTCCCAAAACATCCCTGGAAGTACAGAAAGATGTGATGACATGAAATAATCCAAAATAATCCATTTGGATTAGGTGGGAAGCCACTAGTATCCACCTGGAATATGCGTAGGGCTTTAGACAACCCCAAAAGTGTAGAACCCACAATTACAAAGAAGTACATAAGAACGTGTTGAACTAAAAACTGTCATGAGGAGCTAGTTGGAATAGGTGGGTGTCCACCATTATCCACCTAGATCAATAGACAGGTCACGTACCTATTGCATTTTGATTATTACATGTTGATTACATGTACAAGTTTGATACAGGACACTGGCACAAGTTGGTTACATGTTATTGACATATATTGGTGTAGGATTACAATGGTATTTCTCACAATGACAGTGTGGCAGTGGTTTTATCATTTCACTTATATTTCAGGGAAGCATGGCAGGGAAATGATAGGTGGTTGTAGACACCTTCTGATTGTATCCGGAGAACATAGGAGGTTATAGCCTCTTCTGATTGTAGCCATAAAATTTGCGAGTTGGAGCTTCCCTCAGCCTCTAGCCTGAAAATATAGGGGGTCAGAGCCTCCTTCCAATTGCAGCTAGAGAACAAAGGAAGTTGGTACTTCCAATGAATCAATTATTAAAGACATATAAGAGAAATAATTATGTAGTTTTCTCCCGCATTGGATTTCCACATAAAAATATCGGTGTACTCTATATGTGTATAATTGTTCATTGTTCATGGTTTATTTACTCTGCAATTATTGGATGATAATGCTATATTGATCATAAATATAAATAACACTTACATATTGTGGCTAAAATGATTAAAAATCTCTATTACTCATTCACCCCACTCTCAGTAATCCAACAATTTGAATCCAGCAACTCACTTTCCAATCATACTACCAAACCTAAATGCTAGGATCCCCTTATTTTCCATGCAATCCCTTAGGCTATCCCACTTCCCTCCAAGGATACAACATGAATTGGCTAGGAAATATCTCCATCTATAGCTCCCATGATTCTCAACTATAATTAACTCACTCAATGTCCACCATGTCCTTTACACAAGGTCACTCTTACAACTATTCCAATCCACCATCTTGCTTTCTGCATCATCGTTCATAACTCAAGGAATGGGATCTCCTTCTCAACAACACAATCCCTTAGGCTATCCCACTTCTCTCTAAGGATATAGAATATATTGGTGAGGAAATATTTATATTGGGGACTCCATGTACTCTCAACTATAATGGGGTTTCTTAATTGTATGAATTTACCATGCACATGTGCATCAATTTCCCACATTTTTCATAATATCCATACACATAATTTTATTCATGATGATGATGATGATTAACATCCACTAAGACCGAATTGGTCTATCAGACTTTAAGAGGGTATTGATTACTTGTGATTCTTTAGAATAATGTTTATGTGCTCGAAAAGCACACAAACACAATTGTGTTGTTATTATAGTCATGGTAGTATGTGCTCTCCCCACAATTTCCAAGAAGAATGATGAATAATCCCCTTTCATAACCATGAGTCATGGAATGTATTTTTATGTTAACAACTCATTATGTTTCTTACTAAGAGTGCCAAACAAATCACTTCGGAACTCATGCCAATATTGATATGACTTAGAATATCATAAATTCCAAACTTATGATTAGAAGAAAATAAGAGTATTTTATCTTTTGGTCCCCTTTAAGCCCCATTTTTCCACTTTCTTCCTCTCTTGTAGACCCGTGTCCTTCTTTGAGATTGCGCGATGTATTTTTATTATTATTCATTGTAAAATTTACATATTACATCATTTTTCAACTTTTAACCCTTCATAAGATCCACACATATACATTGTTAATCCGAGAATCCAACTCAGGGTATTTCATTTAGAAAAGCCTTTGTTTCATTATTTTTTAATATGGTCAAATTTATATTGGATTGTCTAATGTGTGTCAATGGGATTAGTGTTTAAAAATCCTTAAAGTGCAACGAGTTTTAGATATTTATCTTGTTTTAGTTTGAAGTTTGAACTTCCATTTTTCCCTGTGAAATGAAATGTCTCCTACTAATTTCATCTTTCCACTTGTATCCATCCAAATATTTTATTTGTAGTAGTTAATTTAGAAAATATTAATTTTATTTTTTTTATTTAAATTAAATTTTCTATAGTTGTCGATGTTAAAGTCATCGGTTCGAAACCTGTAGGGACAAAAAATCCAGTCAGGTTAAGGGTTGGTGTGGAAGAGGTCGTGTGTGATCCTTGGGTGATTTTGACGGCTTAGATGTCCATGAATCATGGTTTCTCATCCATAGACTAGTCCCTCAAGTCAGGGACAAACTAATAATAATAATAAAAAAAAACTTCCATATAATTTATGAATATAATATTATCTCAATTATTTAATTATCTATATGTTCTAACTACAACTACAACTACAATGAATTTAGAAAAAAATAATTATATTATTTTCACGTAGATCCAATTTTCTATATCATTTCATCAATATCATGGTATATCAATATTTGGTTATTTATAAGTAACTTAACCTATTTTCTTTCTATTTTATGTTGAATAGAATGAAGAAAATAAGATAAAAAAAATCCTAAATAGTATTTTATATACATAAGATAAATTTAGATATTAAGTTTAGAATCTTTTGTTGATTCATTATATTTCTATAAATGACAATTGCTTTTATCATTTTCAATTCAATAATTTTCTATGAACATTGAATAATTTTCTATGAACAATGGAGAACATAATTTTTCCTTTAAAAAATTGTTTTTATCCTTTTCTATGGATCTGATAAGATATTATCCCTGAGATATAAGTAGGCTATCTTTTTTTTCCTCCACATCGATCCCTATATTTGACATTTCCTTTTTTCTTGACATATGACAATTCTCGTTTTGAAATAGTTGTGTTTTCCAATTATGGCTTTTAGAATCGTTTATTCTTATGTTTAAAGGGATACATTAGTGCTAATAATCCTTTAAAACAATATTATTCATAACCATTTTTAATGTTATTTGATATTGTTAATTTATTCATTTCTTAAAATTAATTAATTTACGCTTGATACAACAATAATCTTATTCCAAGATTTGTATGTGGCCATTGTAACTAACATTTTCATTTAAGTTAACATATATTTATATATATTTATATATGGAAAAATTTATAATTTATTTGAAATATTATTCATAACCATTTTTAATGTTATTTGATATTGTTAATTTATTCATTTCTTAAAATTAATTAATTTACGCTTGATACAACAATACTCTTATTCCAAGATTTGTATGTGGCCATTGTAACTAACATTTTCATTTAAGTTAACATATATTTATATATATTTATATATGTATATTTATATTAAACTAAGTTGTGGGAAAAATTTATAATTTATTTATGAGTTAATTATATAAATGTAAATATATTTTTAACGAGGAAGGAGAATTAATTTTTTTATATTTATTTATTTTTCTTTAACTTTGTATTTATTAGTTTTGTGTAAAAAAAAAAAAAATTTAAATATTTTGTAAAATTATTTTTTTAATTTATAACTATATCCTTTTTCTTAACTTTGTATTTATTAATTATCTTTAAAAAAATAAAAATATTTTAGTTTAAGTATTTTGTAATTTTTTTTTTTAATTTTTAAATATTTTTCAAATTTACATAATTTATTTATAAATATTTGTGGGTGAATAAAACTAATGACTAAAGAATATTTGTATTTATTCACACTTATATCCTTGTGTTGTTTTAGTAGTGGGGTGTTTGGTCTTAATAACTAAAGAGTATATTTGTATTTAATAATTTGGAATATAGTTTTATTTTGATTGATATTATATTTAATTGATTTTAAAAACTTGAAATATGAAATATTTTTGTATTTTAATTTTTATTATATTTAATTAATTGATTTTAAAAATTTATTTTATTATATGGAATTATTATTATTAGTGTATATTTGTATATGTATTTATTATTAGTGTATATTTATTTATTTATGATGGATGAGTTTAAAGATATCAAACCANAATTATTTTATTTGTTATGAATATGTTTTTTAAATGCTTCTCTAGTTGAATCTTACAATAAATGTGAATTCTATGAATTTGAACAAATAAATTTATACTAACATTGAATTTGAAAGGTCAATGGTTTATACTCAGTGTAAATTTGAACTGTGAACTGTTTGTACTCTATCCTTAATTTAAATTGTTATCACTTACATTTGACGATGAATGTGAATGGTTTCTACTCTGTAGTGAATTTTAACACAAAAAAATATAATCATGGTGACAAAAAATTATAATCATGGTGAATTTGAACAAGGTGAAGGGTTTCTACTTTTAGGTAAACTCTCAAGAAAAAGGTTTATACATGTGAATTTGAATGGGTTTATACTTTCCAGTGAATTTGAATGTAAATTGGTATGGAATAAACTAAGACTAAGTGTATCCATATAGTAAATCAAGACTTTAGGAAATATTTATCTGCCTACAGGAAGAATATTGAACATAGGTTGGGTGAATACTTGTGATGGTTGTGTCTACAAGGTGAACCAAGTACACAAGAATACTTGTGATGGTTGTGTCTACAAGGTGAACCAAGTACACAAGAATACTTGTGATGGTTGTGTCTACAAGGTGAAAGGTACACAAGTTCCTTTTATAGTTTTTATTTATTTATTTATTTTAACACAATATGAGTAATTCACCTACCAAAAACTCTCGAGGTGAGACCTAAAAATGTAACCCAAGATATTTTGTATGAATATGTAGAATCATTAGAAAAACTCAAGTCAAAATTAAAACATAGTTGGAAATAATGCTTGATGATAAATTTAAACCCTTTGAAGAAAAGATTGAGACAAAGACAAAAAATATAATTTTAGGATAGGAGAGTGGGGTACACAAAATGAAGTGGGGTACACAAAATGAAGCCTAGATTAAAAGAAATAGATAAAAAAAAAACAACAAACTTAGGGACAAGATTATAGAGCTAGAAGAAAAACTAATTGGCAATTTGGATGTAAATCATTTGCAACCTAAGTTGGATATCAAACCCATCAAAGAAGAAATGAACAAGATCATATAATTACACAATGAACATAACAAAGTAGCCTTAAACCTCATAATTGTTGGTTTAAAAGAGACTAAAGATGAGGACACCCTCACAATAGTCAAGGAAGAACTAAAAAAAAATCACAAATTGAGACAACTTGCCTCATAGAATAAAAAAGGGTGGGAAAAATAATTGAAAATAAAGATAGGTTGATATGGGTTTTAAGGTAAGCTCTAATGACCATGAATATGGAATACTTAGTGAAAATACAAGCTTAAAATGGTCATGAGTATTTATCAATGAAAACCTCATTCCAGAGGACCAAGCTGAATTAAGGAGGAAAGTGAAAAAGGTGAAAGAATCTAGGAAGGAAGGGGAATGAGAAATCATTCGAAATTGAAAGAATATTATTATGGATAGAGACAAAAAATATAATAATAAACAATCATTTGGGACACTTCCAATTCTCTCTTGGAACTTCCATGGTTTTCCATGGAGTAAAAGGCCTATAATAAGTTAGATGTTGAGTGAAATTCATATTATTTTCTTGGTTGAATATTGAGAGCATGAAGAATATAAGGTCACTTCTATAGAACAATTTTTTGTATGTTCAACATGGAATAAGAAGTCCCCTCATAGAGGGGTTGGAGGAATATCTTGTTACATAAAAATGAACGTATCTCCTCACATTCAGCTTGATAAGAAATATACTCTCAATCAACACAAATAGATGGAGATATATTATATTAAAGTTCAAAAAAATTATATGGACACATGTTATTTCACACTTATTAACTCTACTTTTTAAACAAAAAACAATCCAGAAAAGAATTGTCCCTACAAAAGCTTAGAGAAAGATATCTATGATATGAAAAATGAAGGTAGTATCCTCAACCCTAATCCTCTATGGATAGATGAGGACCTTGTTTTAACTACTAGAAACAAAAGAAACTCTAAGGACCTCATCGAGAATTTTTTCAATACCGAGCTAATCAATCTCTTTAGTTCTTAGAAGTTAATAATTTGCAATGGTTTAAGGAATTGGCAAAAATATATCAAGATGACTTGCATCCATGGGATGGGTAGCAATGTTGTTGATTATGTAATATCAGATACCTCTGTATACAAGCAAATAGTAAACTTTGATATTTTATATAACCACAAACATTACTCTAATCATAAACCTTTAAACCTAAATATAAAATTTTCCATGCATAAAATCTCCATTGAAGAGCACTTTGATAATCAAAGGAACTCATTTTTTGACAAACAAAAAGTGAATCTTTTCTTAAAAGACTTAATTAATGACTTACATCTCCTAATATATAAGAACAATATTGAAGTTGACTATCATAATTTTACAACAATCCTCTCTACTTCCATTAACAAATTATCTATTGAGGTGTTATGTGTTATCACACAAGTTGAAGGTTTGGAAAATCCCAACCAAACCACCAAATTGGAGAAAACTTTGGGAGCACCTACCCACTGACACCTTAGGAAGGTGTTCCCGTCACTTTAGAGATGATAGAATCACCTCAGGGGGGGAATACTGATGACCCTAGGGGGAAATGAGATGGAAAGTGAGATGTATGAATGGAATCCCCTATAGGTCAAGTTATTAGATGGAATAAAGATTAAAAATGAGTCTCGAGAAAGGTTTAAGGTTTCCAATTCATTGGGTACATACTGAGAGTGTTTGTACCTGGTCGAGACACAAGAAAGAACAACTGTGTGCAGTATATGTCAGGTGGAAAAGAAAGTTAAGATTGTTGTCCTTAATATCAACAGTAAACAAAGATGTATATCAGCAATGAAATAAAATAACTATTTCATATTAAAACACTTAAAGCATCGAATATTAGTTGAGTTATGAATCATAAAACATGTAGATAAATTCTCAACACTTTAGCACAACTTTAGTGGTATTTAAATGGATATAAAGATAAGTTTTCAAAGTATATTTATGAAAATCAAGTGTATTTAGAATTGTTTTTCTATAGAAATGACATTTACCCAAAGAAATCAACCAAAATATTGCTCAACAATATCCAACATTAAGTAGATTAATAACAACAACTTTCTAAGTAATTCCAATGGTAAAAGAGTGAGAATTTGAGCCTGAAAAAGAGAGTTTGTTGCAGACCTAGTGGATTTAGCATAAATTTGTAATAGAATCAATGTATCCTTGACCAATCAAAATGTCCTAGTGGGTCAAGATATGAATTAAGGTAAATAATTGATTCCACTTTGAACAAATTCAATATCTCGTAAAATCATCTATTTCAATGCGAGTATTTTACTTCTCCAATGCAATAAAATATTGGATTAGTTCCTTTAAAGTTAGGTGAATGGGTTCTTTAACACACAAGTTGGATAAACAATCTCCATAGGGGTGTAAATCCTCTTACTCCCTAGGGTATGCCAACCAACTTAGGATAAATCTAGGAGGGTGTACACACCTATACTTCTCCTAGAAACCCTTGCTCAAAAATGACTTATAACATTAACAAAATGATGAAGCATTGACAGAATGTGTATCCAACATACTCCTCCTAGGTTTTTACCAACAATAACCAAAGATAAGAAAGAAATAACTATCATGTGCATATTTTTTTCTTACCAATTCCAAGAAATGAGATTTCAAACCCTAGTTCACCATGAAAAATATCGTCCAAGAGCAAAAGAGAAATCCTTCAAGAGGTGTGAATCACTTCTTCTGATCCATTCACAAAAATATAACAACATAAACCATACCTTAACAAAAGGATGAAGAAATGATGGAGGGTGTATCCAACATACTCCTCTTAGGGTTTTCACCAACAATAACCAAAGATAAGCAAGAAAGAACTAGCATATGAAAAAAACATTCTTACCAATTCGAAGATATGGGATTTCAAATCCTAGTTCACCATGCAAAATATCATCCAAGAGAAAAAGAGAAATACTTCAAGAAGTGTGCATCACTTATTCTCATCCATTCACCAAAATATAACACCATAAACCATTTGCATGAAAGATACAAAAAATGCAAAAATATAGCGAAAATTTCAGCCGAGTATCTTTCTCCACAAGGGAGAGCTATGTTATGAAAATGAGTTGAGTTTCATCTTTATTTATACAAAAATTCTTAGACAGTGTTTGTGCACACAAACTAGGGTAAACTATAATATAAGGGGTTAACATCCCTAATCTTTCCCATTTACAAAATACTATTAAACAATTAATCTTAAAATTTGCTTTTGCGAAAAGGAAACCCTAAAGTAAGATTATGTCTCCCCTTTAGGGGATGTTTTGACACTTTCCAAGTCGTTGGTGAAGAATGTGGGAGTCATTGGGGATTATTGAGGCTCCTCTTCATGTACCAAGACTTATCCATGCCTCGTCTACTCAATATATTTTAAGTGTCAATGTGTCACTCCATTACCACCAAACCCTAGCACCTTCGTGACGTCAAACCTCGAGGAGGTGACTTTTTTCCTCTCATAGGAAAGTTTTTTTGTTGGTATAGGCTAGGTCAGGCCCGTCATGATGTATTCTATGCCTCCAAATGAATGTCTCTGTCATATTTCATGTGGTCCCTAGGCATCCATCCTGTGAGATTCTTTCCCCATGGAAGCCCAAGCTAGGCTTGTTCTCCCAAAACTGGTCACTAAGAAAGGTCGTACAAAACAAAACGCTACACCCTTCAAAGATATCAAGTCAAAGATATCATGAAAATTGTAAATCATGCCTAATAATAAAGGCATCTAAACATGTGCATTGAAACTACCTCATCATAAACAAATGATCAAAAACCCTATACAATTGATCAAGTTTAATTTTGGGAGGGGTGTCATAAAATTCTTATTGGGTAGACAAAATCCCTCAAGTAGGAGATGCTACCAAGGATGGCATTTCAAGGTTATTTAGTGGATGATGAGGTGTAAGGGGTTTAAAATTCATAGGTCAATGATTTTCATGACATACAAGGTCTCATATTATCTCATTTATGGGTGCCTTTGTAGAGGGTGTGTGGAACCTTCATTTGTGATGCACTTTTTCCAAGCCCATATTATTTCCATTATTTATCTCTTTCATGTTTTAAGTAATGAGTTGAAGGCCATTGTCTTGGCATGGTTTTCAGATAATAAAAATGGCATTCAAAAATACGTCGTGGAAATGAAAAGGGTGGCTCGTGATGAGACCCATTTTCTCTCAGTTGTGTAACTGAGAGCCACTACCCTGGCTTGGTGACCAGATGATGTTAATTTCATACTGCTAAATACCCATGGTCATGATAGGTTGGCTTGTGATGATACCTCCCATCCTCCAACTAACCCCTCAAGCATTCATTATCATTTATTTGGGTAGGTCCCCCTTTTCTTATAGAGAAGCATTTCCTTTCTTTCTCAAGGATCCCTGGGAGAAGAATCTAGAAGGTCTATATCTAGGATTTTATCTTTTTATCCAACAAAAAATCCCTCTGAGACTTCATTCCCTTCTTCCCATGAAATGAGGTACATGCCCTTCTTGGGTAACTAAAGTCAAAAGGCCTAGAAGAAAACAATATGATGGGAGTGTAATGAGTGGAAGGTGGTAGGTATGGTAGGGAATGATACAATAACCCCTCAAGGGACCCATAGTCACAAATATTCCCCAAAGGTCAGCCACTTACTAGGAAATTGATGACACTCACCAAAGTGAAACAAGGTCAAAAGCATAATGTCCAAGAATGTGTTCTATAATCAAAAGAAGTTCAAATAAAACATGTTTAAATGCCTTAAATATTATGGTGTTTACCTGCCACAATACATGACTTTTACAACATGGATCAAGACCCATCTTCCTTCGAGAAGATAGCTAGTGTGGTGGATGCATTAACAATGGATCAAAATGTGGGGATAGAGCAGGATTTTGTATGTGCACGTGGAAATTGCTGATTATCTGGTCGCTCGACACTCCATATCTGCAAACTCAGGGCCTCGAGACATGATCTCCTTAGTTATCCCACAAAATGGGGATAACACTATGTAATATGAAAAATAGTACAACTAACCCCTGGTAAAATAATGAATTTAAAATTGCTAGACAAGGCATTAGGGATGCTTCCAATACATCTTAATTTGATGAGATTAATAGATACAAAACNTCCCACAAAATGGGGATAACACTATGTAATATGAAAAATAGTACAACTAACCCCTGGTAAAATAATGAATTTAAAATTGCTAGACAAGGCATTAGGGATGCTTCCAATACATCTTAATTTGATGAGATTAATAGATACAAAACCTTAATTAAAAGAATAAAATGACTAAATAAACAGAAAGTAAGAGAATCTTTTCCAACTATTTAAGATAGATACTAAGAAATTCTAGAAGAAAATTATAACTTGTAAAACCAAACAAAATAATATGATTCCATTAAAGGATTCAAATATTTACCTTAAAAATATTTAGGAATCCCCTAATGTCATGGACAACATTCCAAACAGTTCTACAAAGGATGAAGTGTTTTCTATAGAATACAGTACATGTGTTCTTAAGTGACTCTCGAAATGAAAATCTAGGGACATCGAAGGTTACCAAGATAGATTATTAAAAATTGGAGGATGTATCCGCATCCCTCACATACATGAGCTCTTCAATTTAACTATCCAGTAAGGATTGCCAAAACCTTGGACTCAAAGCCTCATTGTACATATTTTTAAAAGTGTGTATAAACGAAATCCCTCTAATTATAAGACCATTATCATTAGCCCCATTTTAACTAAGCTATACATAAGTGTTTAAAGAAATGGAAAAATAGATAAACCTCATGATAGATTTAAAGGATACCATTATATTGTGGACCACCTTATTATTTTTAGGATCATTAGAAAGGAGTGTTTTAATTAAAAAGATAATACCCTTTGTTTTTTCATTGATTTTAGAAAAACATTTGACACTGTGTTGAGGACTAAGCTTTGGAATATGTTAGAAGAGATTAAATTCTATTTTGAGTTATGAGTTGTTGCAGTAAGGCTATATGAGAAGGTTATTTCCAAGTTTAGGAACACTAAAGGGATTAGTACATCACTTAGGGTAGCCTCATTAAATGGTTTATTCAAAGGTATATGTGCAAGAAATTGATGTTTCTCCTCACAAGATTTGATACCATGTGAAATTCACAAAGAACCTAGCTAGAGAAATTCACACAAAGCATGCAAAATGAACCAAAGAGAAAGAATTAATAATGAGATAAGTAATTGAGAATGAAGGTACTAATTGTATTACATGAGTGTATAATAAATACATGAAGAAACCCTAATAATATGTCATTGTGCCATATATATATGCATGACCAAGAGACTTCGCCTTAGTAATGATCTAGAGTGATATAGACACTCACTAACAAAAATCAGAGTTTATCTGCCACCTAGTCTAATGGAACTACTAATTGAAGTCAAACTAGAGAGGGATGTACCCTTATTTTATAGGAGGCACGCTATCTTTTAGAGAATACATTTTGGAGAGAATATGCCATCTCTGGATAGAACCCCCAATCTTAGACTATCAAAATTAGGAAAAATAATCACTAGGTGAGTGTGTAATTAATCGAACACGCCTTGAACACTACCATGGTGTAAATAAATAATGGGTCCTAGCTACAATTCCATGTTAGGTACCCATTTTCCAATGCAACTAAATGAATGAACGCTAGAAAGATGAGTAAAGAGGGAAAAATTGTGGGAAAAAAACCTTGTCGAAGTAAAATGCATCAAAATTGAATAAGAAAAGAAAGGCAAATGCTCAGAAATTGTGTCCTTCACTTGAAGGAGACCTCACAAATGTGCAAGGTTATGGTTGATGAATATTTTGTTGAAGATGCAGATGCCTATAAGGATCTGATGAAGTAGACGTACTAATGAGATGTTTGCATATATCCTCTCTCTCCTATTGGAAAGAAAAATATCCAAATACCATACCATGTGAATTTTCGGTGAAACATTGAAAATGACGTGGTCGTTGTAAAGGCCCCGGTCTTTACGAAACAAAACGATGTACAACAGGTAAAAAAAAATTGTGTTTGATTTTTAAAGAAATAGGACAATAACATCAACAATAAAGTCATAGAGACTAAACTCGATAATATCATAATGAATGAATTTTATGCGATACATAAATATAAGAATCATAACAGATTAGCACAACATGAAGCTTGACACAAATTTACAAACATTTAATCAAATAAGGATTATAAATGACTACGCTAAATAACATCATCAATTATTGTCAAAGCACAAACAACATCTAATAAACTGACACATGTAACATAAAATTCCATGGCGAGTGAGAAATAAAATACTAAAACCATCTAGCAACGACATAAGTCGAAGCGCAATAATATATGTATTTAACCTTTAAGGCGCAACAAAATCTACTTAACTACCAGGCGTGTAATTAAATCAATCATCAATTCAATAAATTTTCATGACGCAAAAGTAATATCCAACACCCATTCATATCTTGACTTTTCAAGGCATGCAAACATAAGAGTCTAAGCATTACACAAAACATAATTCAATAACCTAAGTTTTTCATGCACGCAGGAGGTAACTAAGTTTAACCAACATTCAAGAAAAAAAAAAAAAAAACTAAACATTTTAAAACCATTAGTCCATACATTAATTCCAATGTGCCAGAAGTCCCAATTCTTCAATTGTTATACATTATATGAAAACTATAAACGCAAGCACTCTAATCAATGAAGTAATCTTCGACGTAGTGTAACTATACTCATACTTTTATCGCGCAGGGGTCTAAGACCTAACCATCAGAATTTTATGAGCGCAAGAAGCCGAACTCTAAATCATCAACAAAAGCATATAAAAGGGTGCACGCAAGTGCTACTAAGTACAATCTAGAAACTGATGGTGGGAGTAAGGGTTCGGAGCATAGTGGATTAATTATCGAATAGGGTTACTTCCTAACCAAGCACCTTTACAAAAAATGGATTAAAAATTGAATTCTGAAATAACAAGGTATAGTGAAAATAACCTAAGTTTGGTTGCAACTCAATTTAAAGGCAACTTCATTACATTCCATAATTTAATTGTAACCCCAATTAGAAATTAACTGGAATAAAAATATAAAAGAAATTGAACTCAATTAATTTAACTGTAATACAAATTTCAACTGAATTATATGCTAACTGACAACTTCCATTTATTTAACAACAAGACTAGGTTAATTAATTTGCAAGCTTACACGAGATTGCACAATTGTTTCATCAACGTCGAGCCTATCTAATATTCGCATGAGGCTGAGCGAAGAATTCATCAACATTCTGGAAGACTGTAAAATTGAGAAATTGCATCAACGAAGTTCCTTCTATATCTTCCTTATTTATTTAATATAATCAACTTAATACTTTTTTGTGGATCTAAATTGTATGTATGACACAATTTATCCTTTATCCTAAAGGTTCTTAGGATCATTTATTGTACAAAGCAATTCAATATCTATCCATATAATTACCCAATCCTTGAATGTCAATTTAAAACTTATTTAACACACTCACTATAACCTCTAAGTCTTAAATTAGCAGTGCGTATGTCATTAAAGTTTGAGCGCAGTAAATCTGCGCGTGGGCATTAACTCGGAATACAACCAAGAAGGGAAATGAATATGTCAGTCAAGATGCGCGTGGGCATAAAACTCAGAATACATCCAGGAAATGAATATGTCAATCGAACTGCACGTGCGCATCAAACTCGGAATACCTCTAGAAAATTAGAAAATTTCGTTAAGGCTGGGCGTGAAATCAGGTTCAGAATGCAATAAGGAAATTCGTTCAGGCTGGGCGTGAAGGCAGGTTCAGAATGCAACAAGGAAATTCGTTCAGGATGGGCGTGAAGGAAGGTTGATAATGCAACAAAGAAATTTGTTATGGTTGGAGAACTGAGTCAGCATACTTTGATGGAAGTGCCTTGGATCGAGTTCTCTTTGGAAGTGGACATGTGGAATCACTATTGGATCTTCATCAAGCCCGACTTGATTTTTACTCTGTTTCATGCACACAGGCTCACCCAGCTTGCATTTTTTATCAGTCGTCAAGAGAAGATTTGAATTGGAAGCACTAAGATTCTTATGTATATCATGAAGCATCGACTGGTCATTCTGAAGGAAACCAACCACATCATTCTCTAGAAGCCAAACCACAACACTAGCTAAAAGATGAAGACTTGGAAATAGGATTTCAGATTTATCCTTCTGACTCTCCATTTCAAACGGGCTCATGTTGGTCTGAAAGACCAAGCTCTGATTACTCTTGGGTTTCTTGCAAGGCCGAACTGAAGTGCCCTCCATTGCCTCATCAAAGAACAACCTGTTCTTTGTAATAGTTGATTTTTGGCCCCTTCTCCCCACTCTGGATATATATGATTGATTCTTCTCATAGAAAACCCCAACTCCGACTGAAATATCATCCGCAATACCCAAATGTTGGCGCAAGACTTTCTCGAATTTCCATTCACGGAGGTAAC
>ML782076.1:349331-391832 GCA_009831015.1 Picea engelmannii | reverse complement strand
ATTTTTAAACACTAATCCCATTGACACACATTAGACAATCCAATATAAATTTGACCATATTAAAAAATAATGAAACAAAGGCTTTTCTAAATGAAATACCCTGAGTTGGATTCTCGGATTAACAATGTATATGTGTGGATCTTATGAAGGGTTAAAAGTTGAAAAATGATGTAATATGTAAATTTTACAATGAATAATAATAAAAATACATCGCGCAATCTCAAAGAAGGACACGGGTCTACAAGAGAGGAAGAAAGTGGAAAAATGGGGCTTAAAGGGGACCAAAAGATAAAATACTCTTATTTTCTTCTAATCATAAGTTTGGAATTTATGATATTCTAAGTCATATCAATATTGGCATGAGTTCCGAAGTGATTTGTTTGGCACTCTTAGTAAGAAACATAATGAGTTGTTAACATAAAAATACATTCCATGACTCATGGTTATGAAAGGGGATTATTCATCATTCTTCTTGGAAATTGTGGGGAGAGCACATACTACCATGACTATAATAACAACACAATTGTGTTTGTGTGCTTTTCGAGCACATAAACATTATTCTAAAGAATCACAAGTAATCAATACCCTCTTAAAGTCTGATAGACCAATTCGGTCTTAGTGGATGTTAATCATCATCATCATCATGAATAAAATTATGTGTATGGATATTATGAAAAATGTGGGAAATTGATGCACATGTGCATGGTAAATTCATACAATTAAGAAACCCCATTATAGTTGAGAGTACATGGAGTCCCCAATATAAATATTTCCTCACCAATATATTCTATATCCTTAGAGAGAAGTGGGATAGCCTAAGGGATTGTGTTGTTGAGAAGGAGATCCCATTCCTTGAGTTATGAACGATGATGCAGAAAGCAAGATGGTGGATTGGAATAGTTGTAAGAGTGACCTTGTGTAAAGGACATGGTGGACATTGAGTGAGTTAATTATAGTTGAGAATCATGGGAGCTATAGATGGAGATATTTCCTAGCCAATTCATGTTGTATCCTTGGAGGGAAGTGGGATAGCCTAAGGGATTGCATGGAAAATAAGGGGATCCTAGCATTTAGGTTTGGTAGTATGATTGGAAAGTGAGTTGCTGGATTCAAATTGTTGGATTACTGAGAGTGGGGTGAATGAGTAATAGAGATTTTTAATCATTTTAGCCACAATATGTAAGTGTTATTTATATTTATGATCAATATAGCATTATCATCCAATAATTGCAGAGTAAATAAACCATGAACAATGAACAATTATACACATATAGAGTACACCGATATTTTTATGTGGAAATCCAATGCGGGAGAAAACTACATAATTATTTCTCTTATATGTCTTTAATAATTGATTCATTGGAAGTACCAACTTCCTTTGTTCTCTAGCTGCAATTGGAAGGAGGCTCTGACCCCCTATATTTTCAGGCTAGAGGCTGAGGGAAGCTCCAACTCGCAAATTTTATGGCTACAATCAGAAGAGGCTATAACCTCCTATGTTCTCCGGATACAATCAGAAGGTGTCTACAACCACCTATCATTTCCCTGCCATGCTTCCCTGAAATATAAGTGAAATGATAAAACCACTGCCACACTGTCATTGTGAGAAATACCATTGTAATCCTACACCAATATATGTCAATAACATGTAACCAACTTGTGCCAGTGTCCTGTATCAAACTTGTACATGTAATCAACATGTAATAATCAAAATGCAATAGGTACGTGACCTGTCTATTGATCTAGGTGGATAATGGTGGACACCCACCTATTCCAACTAGCTCCTCATGACAGTTTTTAGTTCAACACGTTCTTATGTACTTCTTTGTAATTGTGGGTTCTACACTTTTGGGGTTGTCTAAAGCCCTACGCATATTCCAGGTGGATACTAGTGGCTTCCCACCTAATCCAAATGGATTATTTTGGATTATTTCATGTCATCACATCTTTCTGTACTTCCAGGGATGTTTTGGGACCCTAAACGATGTTTGTTTTGGATTTCCATAGTCATATTGTAAACAAAGTAAGAGTCTGACGACATTTTGTGTACTTGTTGAAAAGACGTTTCCAATGGGATATCACACATCTAAATCAGAGGTAGTATGCAAAAGTTAGAACCCCTGTAAGTTGAGGTACCAACTTACCCATCGGGGACCACATAAATTTTGGCGTTTCATCGCCTAGGGTTAGGGTTTTGGATGTATAGGGTTTTGGCATTCATGAGTAATGCCAAAAAGGACTCTGGAGCCTCATTGTAATCATTATTCTCAGAAGGATGCACGTAGAAGCAACATCTCTTCTCAAATAAAGCTACCACCATTCGAGCAACTTGTTTTCAATTCTGCAATTTTACAGTTTCATCCTATTTCATTTATTCAATAGAATATATTGTTCATTGGATATCTATTGTTTTTCTCTATATCTCTGTGTTATTGTATTCAGTTTGTTAGTCAATTCATTCCTATCATAAATTTGGATCAATGGTATCCGAGTGATCTTCTCTTCATTTATTTTTCTTTGTGCATGTCCCCAACAAGATCTGGGTACAAGAATTTGGGACTTGAACCATTCGAGCGTTTGCAAGATCGGTCGCGTCAAGATCGACAACAACCCATGGGGGACGAAAATAAATATGATGGAGCATGATATCCTTTTAAAATGTTGCTCGAGGAATCCCTTGCATGGCAAAGGAAAAAAATGATGGAAATCTTTCTACATATCCTTCAGCGACTTCCCACAGGAGAAGCATCTTCATCAAGCGACCATGCAACCCCCTTCTAGGTACAAGTAAATTTTGATATTCCATTATTTGAAGGACTAATAGATGTAGATGTTGTAGATAAATGGTTGAATCTTTTCGAAGGGTATTTTTCGGTCCACAATTTTTTCGATAGGGAAAAGATTACTTTTGCACTCCTCAAGGTTGTCCCTCATGTTAAGGACTAATGGGATACTTACTATGAGCAAAGGGCCATAGAGGAATATTAATTATTTTCAGTCGCCCCCAGATGATATTCCTTCAAGGATTCCATTAAAGACCAATACTACCATGTTGGAAGCTACGATAACCAATACACTAGATGGACCACCCTACGTCACGAAACAGACTAGAAAGTACCATATTTTACCAATATTTTCTATAGCCTGCGTACCAAATTGGGTATCAAATACTCTAAGAGACACATGTTGCTAAAATAATGCATGTTTTTTCATAGATACATTCAAACAAAAATAGATTTTCTAGACATTGCATCGTTGGGTATGTCTTATAGATATGCTGTCAGGATCGAGAAAATATTTAAGAAGAAGAGGCGAGAGTTTGGATCTGCAGAATCCTCGTAGGAAAAGTAGGTAAAATACATCCCCAACCCACACAACAAGGGATAAATAAAATATGGCCACTCTCAAGAAAACCAGTCCAAGCTACAACACAAGAAGGGTAATGAGAAGTCGAATAAGGACACAAGAAAATTGTGTGAATATCATAAAATCCCTTAGCACAACACCGATGAATGTTGCTCCAAGAAGTCACTCGTGGCCAAGATGAGATATTTTGATTTAGAGGCTGATTCTGACTCTGAATGAAACCTAGAAGGAGGTAAGCATATTATCAATTTTGAACCCAGTGCCACTGTCGCTACCACCAAAGTCCAGCAAGGCGAATTAGAAGAACCAGAGAAAAGGGGCTTCAGTTAATTTCATTATAGATAGTGGAAGGCAAAAGAATATGATCTCAATAGAGGTCATCAAGCAACTAGACCTATCGAAAACAATGCACCCACAACCCTACACCATTAGGTGTCTTCGCCAAGGAAGAGATCTTTGTTTCAGAGAATAGTAGCATCTTACCTACGACATAAAGACTTTCAAAGATGATGTATTGTGTGATATTTCTCCCCTTGAAGGTTGTGATGTTATTTTAGGATAACCATATTCGTGGAATCGACATGTTGTGTATGAGTCTAGACCCCACAGTGTTATTATTACTTTGGGTAGGAAATTATACATGATACCATAGGTAATGCCACCTGTTGAAATATACACTTGGATTTGAGAGGGAGGGGTGAATTAGTGTCTGTAAGTTTTGGCTACTTTTTACACTTTCATATATTAACTAAATTAACTGAATAAGATATGTAGTTTAATTAATTATTCATAAAAATCTAAAATGCAAACTGTATGAAGTAGATATAATATATTTCTTTTATTTATTTAACTTGTATTAATACATATAAAATCAATCATTTAATATCTTCGAATTCAATTGAATATCAGAGTTCCAATTCTATGATACAATACCCATCTTGTAGTTCTCATATCCAACTAAGAAATGAGGAATCCAACCCTCATAACATGACCCAACTTGTTGATTTCATATACAACTGATATGTGAGGAATCCAACCCTCATAGCAAGAATCAACTTGTAAACAAGCACCAACCTGATAGAATGAAATTCCATTCAATCCATTATATTTATGTATTTAATCCACCAAGGCACACTTAGACTCACAACCACTTTTGGTTTATATAGTATTTCAATCAGTCTAGGATTGAACCAATGTGTGTTTTTAACATGAACCCTTGCACATCTTCTTTTAACTAACTAATATTGATTATAATTTGTCCTTATGAGTTGATCACAGATATGTATCGACTCATTATATCCTTGCCATTCTTCTGCTGCATCCTCAATTCTCCAACAGATCATATTCCAACTTTTACCGATTCTCTGTATTGTTATGGTATTAATTCTCTGTCGAATTACTCTACCAACCTTATGCTGTTGACATAAATCAAATATGTATGAGATGCTTCCTTCAACCCAATGTTCAAATAACCGCGGGATCAAAACCACAGGCTTATCCATTTTAAGCATTGTTCATAGTTCCTCTTCTTTCACCCTTATTCCTCTATCACGAGACCAATGTTGGAGCCAAGTCCTATGGAATTTGGCCTTTTTTCATTTAATTAGAGTAATAATTCCCGAAGTAAACTTCTTCAAAGTACATATGAGTACCCTTTGTTGAAATATTTTCCATATCCCTTTCAACTAAGAACCAAGGGCTTAACTCATTTTTTCCATGTAGTTATTGAACTTTCCCCTCAAGTTTCTTTTAAGAACCTTCACATGACCAAGAGCTACAACAGTTAGACTTAGGCCACCAGGAGCTCTGACTCTAAGGGTATTCAACATTATTGGACTTTGAAAACCTTGTATTCTTCTAGAGTAAATTTTGTTTAACTGCATATACTCTATTTGCTAGTATATCGGGCCTCTGATTTTAATATTTCGTTGAATGGACAATCTTGGATTACCCAAATGCTTTAACAAAATAGACGATTACAACTTAATCAGGACTTGAGATCTACGGTCTGTGCTATTTCAACATAGCAGATCTTTAACACTTGGCCTCTGTGCACTTTAATCTTAAGTTGGCGTGTGTCCATAAACTTCAACGGTATAGATAATTGTGTGTTGCCTTCACCAAGTTAGCATTCATGCATGTTTACTTTCAATTTTGGATCTCGACTGTGGATATTCCTCCTTAATGGAAGGTCAGATATTATTTTGGAGCTTCGAAACTCTGGAACTCTCGGTTACTAGAACTTTGAAGCAGTTGAATTCCTCTGGAGGTTTACCTACCAAATAAGTCATAAAATGATAGTGACCACTTACTGTTGGTTAACATATCATGATTACACTATTCTTCCACTATGATTTATCTAATGGTCATGATATATCCTAAGGGATATTAGATCAACGACCATCACTGGTTTTCGCCTTTGTCCTTCAGATCTTTGGGAATTTTTGGAGGTAGGAGAATCTGGATATCCCCGGAGGTTGTAGTCCCGAAGTGATGTGGTATGCTGATTTCACCTATATTGATGTGTACCCATAGTATGTGTGCCACGTGCTATCCTGATTCATGAATTTCAGAGTCCTTATGTGCCACATTGACCTTGACACTTGCCACCATCTAATTGGGCCATGTGTCATCTTTTCCTTCTGCCACATGTCTCCCTCCTGGATCATGGATTTGAAATTTGTGGCTTCGGTACTTCATGACTATGGGAGTTTTTCACTTTTATATCAACCTTCAAACATCGTTGAAGTGCTAAATATATATCTACCACCGTAGACCTTCAACTATATTGATATGACAACCTTTGTTTTTTCTGGAACTCCAGGGTTCAAGAGTTCTTGGTTCATCTAAATTTTTTATCACCGGAGTAGTTCAAGGCTAAAGCTGACTGTGGTTTGACATTTTTTACTCCATATCAATGGCTGACGGTATTTCCTGATCCGACGGTCGACGAGAGTTTGTGACTCTGGGGATTCAACCTTCGGGTAAACTTACCTATTTTACAATCCTTTTTGTCAGAGTGGTCAGTGCTGGAGTTGACCACCATTGGACCCACCTATCCTCATCCAATAGTTACCTTTCATTGACCATATTTGATTTCCCTCATTCACTTTGGGTATTCGAGGCTTCAACCTTCGGATGAACTTGCATGTTTTAGACTTCTTTTTGTCAGAGTGGTCAACTCTGGAGTTGACCACCTAATCCAATGAATCGTATTTCTCCCGACGAGATCTTAGATCAATGATATGAATGAGTTCATTTAATCTAAGACTTTGGGATATTGTGGCTTACCCTTTCCTTCCACTAAACTCGATCGAATGATCAAGATAGATCCTGAGCTCATCTAACGATTGTTGTAACTCTATATTTTACAAAAGGATTTGTTCACTTGCAAACCTTTGTCTCCTGTGTTACTTAAAACGTGTCATCTCTTCTAAGATTTGATTAATGTTTCTTCCTTCTAGGCTTTTTCTAAATGTGATCCTTTAAGAACTGTTTTTATTTATCAGAAGGCTATCTCTTCTGACCTTTAGGAGAATATGATCTATTTTGATCGTATTGTGATAAACATTGATCATGAATTTCTTCTGCCCCAAGCTGATCTTCCTCAAGGTTATCTTCCTTTTCTTCTAATTACTATACATGTTGGAAACACATTGCCATCAATTGCAACTCACAATCAATAATGCCAACAATCTCCCCCTTTGGCACTGAGGGAAAGATATATGTAAAACAAATAGCTATCCTCCCGTATCACTGATCTCATTTTCAGGTTGGAGGATTGGACTTTTACTGATACCAAATACTGATACCAATTTTTTTTTATTGTTTTTCTCCCCCTTTGACATCAATGACAAAGATTTAAACTTTTATTTGTTTATCTCCCCCTGTGAATGTATCATTTGTTATCTCAATCTCTTGGGATTTTGTGTTCAAATAGGTAGTCTTATTGATACCAATTTTTGTAGTGATCAAGTATTTTAAACCTAATCCAATGACTTCCTCATTTGATGACCAAATTAAATACTCCCCTTGATTTTTTACTGTTTCATAGGGTTTTACTGTCTTCTCCTTTTTCCTAAAGGACAAGGGTGTGAATCTTACTAATCTTCTTGATTTGTTTCTTTATTCTTGTTGATATTTTGATCTTTCACAATAATATCATGGATTGATACCAATTTATTTAATTTCTATTCTTTAACCAATTTAATATCTTATTCATTGTCCTTCGACTCTATAGAAACCAACTTCAACTTTTGTCCCTTAAAAATAAGATTGAATTGATCCTTTCATCTATTGTTTGTTAATTCCTCTTCATAAGTTTTTTATTCTTTTGGAAATTGCTCATTGGTTTTAGATCATACCTTACTTTGGTAGTATTTTGTAGTACTTACACCAAATCATGTTGTAAAATCCTTCTTCCTCCGTTTTATTCATATTTTCTGTTGATGGGAAATTTAATAGTTCATGAAAATAACATTGGAAAACTTCCAAGATTTTCATTGCTCATTTCTTCTGGTTGATATGCTATTTGAAGATTCATCATTATCATCATTGTTCTATGTAAGTGATACCTCTCCATTTTCCCCTTTGGGATTTTCTATTTTCATTTTTCTTTCATTGGTTAATGTACTCTTGATCTGCATGATATCATCAAGATCTACTATTGTGTCTTGTTCTTCTTTAGGAACTCTCCTTTCTTGATCCACTTCATATTCAAATCTCTGATTTCACATTTCTTATTAGGAACTTCACCAATCATTTTCTTGTTATCAATTTCTACATTTCCATATGTCACAACATCTTTCTTGATTTCTATTTCATATTTTCTCCTCCATACCTTTTCTTGAGATATTTTGTTTGTTGGTTCTTTCTTTTCTAAATTTGTCCTTTGAGATTTGTCATTTATTCTTTTCTTCCAACATTCACTTGTTTTTGTTTCTGAATTGTATGAATTATTTCTCATGGATTGACTTATTGATTTTCTACAGTTTTGGGATTTGTGACCAAACCTATCACAGTTGTAACATCTCATTGTATGACAAAAAATTGTTGTGTGGAAAATATAATTTCATCTCCAACATCTCATTGAGTTATTGGACCTTCCTGAATTTTTATTTCCATGATTCTTCCCTTCCAATGCTTTGTGACCAAAGGTATTATAAGAAAATCAATAACCATTGAAGGTTCTTACATACTTGGGTTTGTTGTGACATGAGAAGTCTGTCTTTTGATATGTTTCTTGTCTTTTACTTTTATATCTTCCTTCCTTGACAAAGTTCATGGTTTGTTTTAGGTTTGTGCTTGTACCTTTTTATTATGAGGAGTATGATCCTTTATAATGCTTTTGAGTGGTGCTCCATTTTCCACTTTCTTCTTTCTTATTGTATCCAAGACCGGTTTTTTCATTCGTTGGTCTTTGACTGTAACATATCCTATCTATGATAGTTGAGTTGTTCTGGAATTTTACAGTTTCTTCTATCTTTTCATTCTTCTTTTTGAGGTTGATAACTTCCATTTCCAACATCTGACATGTTTCTTCCTTTTTAGTCAATTGAATTGTCAAGCCTTCTTCTTTTTCTTTAGATCCTTCAAGTTGATTCTTTAGATTAATGAATATTTATTCTGTATCATCCAGGACTACTATGCAGTTATTAGTTTTTTCATATGTTTTTAACTCTTCTATATATTTTGTTAGATCGACAACTTTTTTCTCCAATCTTTTGATTTCTTTCTTGTTTTCTAGCTAAATCCTTTTGAGGTTGATGGTTTCCAATTCGAACATGTGGGATGAATCTTCCTTTTAAGTTAATTGGATCTTATGTGCTTATTAATTTTTCTTAGATTCTTCAAGTTGAGTTTTTAGAAACATGATAATTTATTCTATCTCTTCTAGTACTTCTTTTCTTTTATTGTCATGTGTCTTTAATTCTTCCATTTCTTATGTTATATTAACAACTTTAATATTCAATATTTTGATTTCTTCGTCTTTGTCTTCTAGGTGAATCTTTTGTTCATGAGCTTCATGGTTTGATTGATCTAACTGTTGTAGTAGCAACATATATTTCTTTTCAAGTTTCTCCAACTCTTCAAAAGTGCACATAACTGTGTATTCAAGTTGGTCAAAAAAATCCTTAGTAACTTCAATATATAAACCATTTGTTGGTTCCATACTAATCACTTCAAATGTAGTTATAACATCATTCTTAAAATCTAATAGTTTTTTTTGTAGTGAATACTAAGGTATTCATCAATTACTTGATGTAGTAGTCTTCTTTATTAATAACTGTGGCTTGCATCAATTCTTTGATGGAATTGTCCTCTTCTGTGTTTTGTTCTGTATTTTGATCAGAATTATCTGTATCTATATTTTGTTATTCAATATGATTTGATTTCTCCATTTCTGAGTTTTGTTCTTTAATCTGATTGGATTTCTCTGTTTCTTTTTTTTCTTCTATAAACTGATTGGAATTATCCATTTCTTTGTTTTGTTCTATATTTTGATAAGAATTCTCTAGTTGGAGCCATATCACTTTAGCACAGGTGAAATGTTATGACTTTTCTTTGACTTAGTCTCATAGTCCATCCTCGATTTCCTTTAATGTTATTGAATTATTTTTCTTTGCTTCTTTTGCAGATTTGGTTTTGTTCTTTAAGGTAGTTGAGTACAAAGGTTTAGATAATAATGAAACCCAAATATACTCTTGATTTCAGATACTATTTCATTCCTTCCCTCCATGAAGAATAGTATGTTCCATAAAATAAGGGAGCTTCATTTGTGGAGAGAGTCATTTGTCCACCCATTTGTTAAGAATATATCTTCCAGTGTTTAAATTGTGTTGAAGGCACCCGCTCTTATACCAATTGTTGAAATATACACTTGACACTGAGAGGGGGAGTGAATCAATGTCTGGAAATTTTGGATACTTTTCACACATTCATAGATTAACTAAATTAATTGAATGATATATGCAGTTAAATTAATTATTCATAAACATTTAAAACATAAATTATATGAAGTAGATATAATATCTTTCTTTTATTGTTTTAACTTGTATGAATACATATAAAATTAATCCTTTAATATCTTTGACTTAAACTGAATATGAGAGACCAAATATCTGATACAAGACCCAACTTGTAGTTCTCATATCCAACTAAGAAATGAGGAATCCAACCCTCATAACAAAACGCATCTTGTTGATCTCAGATCCAACTGAGATCTGAGGAATCCAACCGTCATAACAAGACTTGGCTTGTAAACATGCACCAACCTGATAGAATGAACTTTCATTCAATCCATTATATTTATATATTTAATCCACAAATACACACTTAGATTCACAACCACTTATGGTTTATACAGTATTTCAAATGACATGGGATTGAACCAATGTGTCTTTTTGACATGAACCATTGCACATCTTCTTTTAACTAAGTAATCTTGATTCAAACTTTGTCCTTATGATTTGATCACAAATATGAATTGAATCACTATATTGTTATCATGTTTCTGCTACGTCCTCAGTTGGCCAATAGATCATATTTGAGCTTTTACCGATTCTCTATATTGTTATGGTGTTAATTCTTTGTCGAATTACTCTACCGACCTTAAGTTTTTTACAGAAATGAAATATGTATGAGGCGCTGCCTTCAACCCAATGTTCAAATAACCGTGATATCAAAACCATGGGCTTATCCATTTTAAGCGATGTTCATAGTGCCTCTTCTTTCTCCTTTATTCCTCTACCATGAGACCAATGTTGGAGCCAAGTCCTTCGAACTTCAACCTTCTTGTATTTTATCAGAGTAATACTTCTCGAAGTAAAATTCATCGAAGTACATATGAGTACTCTCTGATGACATATTTTTCATATCCCCTTCGGCTAAGAACCAAGGGCTTAACTCATGTTTTCCATGTCGTTACTGAACTTTCCCCTCAAGTTGCTTTTAAGAACCCTCACGTGAACAAGAGCTAGGATTGTTAGACTTAGGCCAACAAGAGCTTTGACTCTCTAGGTTTTCAGGATTATTGGACTTTGCAAACCTTGTATTCTTCTGGAGTAAATTTCGTCGAACTGTGTATACCCTATTCATTAGTATATCAGGCGATTGTTTTTAATCTTTTGTTGAATGAATGATCTTAGCTTACCTATATGCTTCAACAAAATCGATGATCACAACTTAATCAGGAGATGAGATATATGGTCTCTGCTCTTTCAACATAGTGGAGCTTTAATTCTTGGCCACTGTGCACTTTAATATTAAGTTGACCTGTGTCCATAAAATTCAACGGTCCAGATCATTGGATGTTGCCTTTACCGAGTTAATATTCATGCACGTTTACTTGTGATTTTTATCTCAACTATGTATATTCCTCCTTAGTGGATGGTAAAATATTATTTTGGAGCTTCGGCACTTCGGGACTCCAGGTTACTAGAACTCTGAAGTAGTTCAATTCCTCTGGAGGTTTACCTACCAAATAAGGCATAAAATGATAGTTATCGCTTGTTGTCAGTTAACATCTCATGATTACACTATTCTTCCACTACACTTGATCTAACGATCATGATATATCCAAGAGCATCTTAGATCAACTACCAACATTAGTTCATGACTTCATCCTTCGGAGCTTCGGGAATTTTTGTAAGTTGGATATCCCTGGAGATTGTAGTCTCGAAGTGATGTGGTATGTTGATGTCACCTAGATTGACATGGACCCATAGTATGTGTTCCATGTGTCATCCTGACTCATGACTTTCATAGTCCTTATGTGCCACATCGACCTTGACACTTGTCACCATCTAATTAGGCCACGTGTCATCTTTTTCTTTTTCCACATGTCTCCCTCCCGGATCATGGATTTGCACTTTGTGGCTTCGGTAATTCATGACTTCGGGATTTTTTAAATTTTATATCAACACTATAACATCGTTGAAGTGTCAAATATATATCTACCACCGTAGATCTTCAACTTTCTTGATCCAACGACCTTTGTTTATTCTGGAAATCTTGGGTTCAAGAGTTCTTGGTTCATCTGAAATGTTTATCATCGGAGTAGGTCAAGGCCGGAGTTGAATATGCTCTGATAGTTTTTACTCCAGATCAATAATTGACAGGATTTCCTGATCCAACAACCAACGAGAGTTCATGACTAAGGGGCTTCAGCCTTTAGGAAAACTTACTTGTTTTAGACTCCTTTTCATCAGAGTTTTCAGCACCGGAATTGACCACCATTGGACCCAACTATCCTCATCCAATGATCACCTTTCATTTCCTAGATATTATGGACCTCTTTCACTTTAGGTATCCAGGGCTCGGGAATTTGGATGAACTTTCATGTTTTATACTTTTTTTCACCAGAGTGGTCAATCCTAGAGTTCACCACCTAATCCAACGAATCATATTTCTCCTGAGGAGATATTAGATCAATGGCATGCATGAGTTCATTTAATATGAGACTCAGGAATATTGTGGCTTACCCTATCCTTCCATTAAACTCGATCAGACAACCAAGATAGATCCCAAGCTCCTCTAACAGTTACTATAACCTGATCTTTTAAAAATGGATTTGTTCACTTGCAGACATTTGTCTCCTATGTTACTTCAAACATGTCATCTCTTCTAAGCTTTGAATAACGTTTCTTTCTTCTGGGATTTTTGTAAATGTGATCCTTTATGCATTGTCTTTATCAATCAGAAGGATATCTCTTCCGATCTTTAGGAACATAGGATCTTTTTTAATCTTATCGTGATCAAAATTGATCACAAATTGATTCCTCCCCAAGGTGATCTTCCTTTTCTTTTGATTACTATATATGTTGGAATCATGTTTCCATCAATGAAAACACACAATAAATAATGCCAACATCACCTATCGATAGTTCTTTAATCTCTTCTAAGAAATGCATTAAGGTCATTTCACATAACGCGGAGCTCATATTCTTTTTGATCCATTCTCACAATAAGAATAAGGTTTCCACCACATCCGTGGCCTATACACAGAGCCTCTCTTTGCATGTTCTCCTCACCCATCAGGGTACTGAAGCACTACCAAGTCGAGCATCCAATTGATATAACCCCCAATGCACCTATGTCTAATAGACCAGTCTATCGTCTCTTACTGATGGAAAATGACTAAATCAAGTGTTAGATCCAAGAGCTACTTCAAAAGGGTCACATCAAACCAAGATCCTCCCCTTTCGGGAGCCTGATTGTACCGATACAGAAGAAATATGGGACCTGGAAAATCTGGATTGATTACAGAGCATTAAACACAAACACAGTGACAAATTGGTTCCCAATTCCCAGAATTGATAACCGTCTTGACCAACTAAAGGGGGAATTTTTTTTTAGAAAGATTGACCTAAAGTGTATATTTTTTGAGGCCCTATGAGGTTGCCACCTAAGGTATGTCCTTAAACTTAGTATGGCTCTAAGTTTCAACTGTGTGGTTGTCTTCTCTTGCTTTTATCGGACAACAAACAGTCACCAAACTTTATGCTCAATGTTTTGATGGTTAAGTGCTCTTTTAAGGTGCCCTTGCAAGTGTTTTCTTTACTCAATGTTAGCACATGCAATATAAATTAAAACACATAATACTACCTCTATATATTGAACTTTAAAATGTTTATCTACACTTCTAAGAATGCATAAATTTGACATAGGTATTTTTGGTCAACATGACCCTGGATAAAACCCCCTTGAGGAAAACCTGTTTGGAATATATGTTTATATAATGGGGAAATAGATGATGGAATACAACAAGTACAAAATATGTATGAACCTGTTACAATATCAACTTGTCTCAATATGATGAACAAGTTCAAAACAAGCAAGAGTGCCCCTCATAAAAGTTGCCAAATCCACCAAAACTGCTGCAAATGCCATCTGGAAGCTTTGATTTGCAAACCTCTCCATAGTAATCAATAACTGATGAGTAGCCTCCCTCTGAAATAGACCTCACTTCAATCTGACATGTGATAGTGCTCCCCACTGATGATGTGCCCTCCTACTCAAGTGCTCCCTCTTCAGATCAGAAATCTCCCCACTAAATAACTGAGGCTCAAAGTTGGATGTCTTTGTCCATGAAAGAAAGTGCCCTCACTCTAGCCTCCCCATTCAACTGACTGTTGATATTATGGTAGTTGCAGGAGGTATTTACCTCCATGTGTAAACTTGATGAGAATAGAATACTCTGGGAAGCAAGAGAAACCCTAATGAGTTGGCTAATAAACATAGAAGAATTGTTGGCTCAAGAAAATAACTTATATTAGGTTATTAGCCTCCAAGAGAAGAAGTCAACCAGAATAAATAATATATATTGAACAGAAAGATGCCCAGAATGAGAAGTCAGCCCAAGCAGTTAGCCAGACTTACTATAAATATAGGAGGCCAATCTTCATTCTGACAGGTAGTCTCAGAATTGTAAAGAAACACTTGTGCACACTGTAGTGCCCAGTTTTGTGCGCAGGTTTGGAGGAGAGTTGTCGGTGCAGCTGCTACATCTAGAAATTACTTTTTGGCTTGGACTATCTCTTGGCTAGAGTTTGGACTATCTGATCTTCTCTTGTTGGTGCGCTATCCTTGGGGAAAGGTGCACTACCCTTTGTTTGGCTATCTAGCCTAGGGTTTTCTTCCGGAGTGATTCTTTGTCAAATTTAAGGTGCTCAGAGGGTGGCTTCGGCCTATGGTTGGGTGAAAATAGTGATATTGTCAATGGTAAAATGAGCACATCCATTATATTCTAATAGGTTATGGTCTTACACCTCCTTCATTCAGTATAACCGCTAGAAGGAAACATAGCCGTACAAACACTAAGCTCCTTGAAGAACTCCCGCTAGGGTTTCTAGCAGGAGCAGTCACCATAGCACTACCGCTAGGGTTACTAGTAAGTGTAGTTGCAGAAACCCTAATTCTCTCATTGAGGCATCTTAAGTGAAGGGATTGACCTAATTTCTGGATAGATCAGTGCACCCTAGCCTAGTGCATTTCCTGATACTCTTAGCAAGCCAAGACATCAAGTTTGAGTTTTTTGTCAAATCTAGGGTTGTCCAAGTCAAAGAAGACATGATTTACTCAATGAAGTCAGAGAACAAGTTAGATGGAGCTTCTAACTTTAGAGCATGGAAGACAAGGATTGACCTCATCCTTGCCAATAATAAAGTGTTTGAATAAGGAAAAGAGAAGGAACCACATAACATTGTTGTTATGGAGAATTTCAAAGACAGTGACATCAATGTCATGAGTATCATAGTGGACTCTGTAAAAGACCACTTGATACCCTACATCTCCCATATTGACTCATCGAAGAAGATGTAGGATGCCCTAACAAACCTCTTCTCAGGCAGAAACATTGGACAAATAATGAGTATGAAGAATGAGCTCTGTGACATGAAGATGAATGATGATGACAGCATAACATCATTCTTTGTGAGGATCTCTTAGTTAAGAGATCAAATACAAGTTATTGAAGAGATCATCTGAGAGAAGGAACTGGTAAATATAGTACTCAATGGTCTTCCTAAGACATGGGATGCATTTGCTGAAAGCATGAACACAAGGAAGGTGTATCCAACGTTTGAAGAACTTTGGACTTGTTGTGCTCAAGAAGAATCAAGGATCAGTGCAAAAGAGAAACCCCAAAATAAGTACAATGATCAAGCCTTCACAAAAAGACTCAATAATTTCAGGAATAAAAGAAATCTTTGTTCAAAGAGGAAGACAAATCAAGAGAAAGATATTTCAGAAATACAATTCTTCAACTGTCGAAAGTATGGTCACTATAAGAATCATTGTCCCGAGATAAAGAAAAGGAATGAGAAACACAAAGCATCAGTTTTTGAATAATAGGAACCTACAAAGAAGACTAAGCAGGATGAAATAGACTTCTTCTTTTGAAGGTAACAATACTCTTCTTAGTTCTGTACATATCTTGTTTGCATTGTCTCTGTACATATCTTGTATATCTATCTCTTGGAAGATAATGTGTTCCAAGAGGAACTATATCTATGGAAGAACAACAAGATAAGGATTACTATCATTATACAAGTTAGATAATACACATGAAAGGATGAAATACATCAAACAAATGATGTGGAAGCTATTACAAGATAAGTCGAAATCAGAATCAATCATGAAGAGACTTAGAAAAAGCAAGGATAGAAAGAAGTCAACAATGAAGAGAAAATTGGAGAAAGACTTATGATGACAATAAGACAGAAGCGTGGACTCTGTTAGATGGAGGGGGTCGATTATATATTTAAGAAGACAATAAGGATGCATACGGAAGCGTGAACTTTGTTAGATGGAGGGAGACAATTATATGCACTCATACATGAAGAAAGGATTAGGAGGGAGCTAATCCTATGATCCATTGAAGATGATGAAGTATATATCCATGGCAGCAAACATGAAAAGCAGTACGTGTTCAGTTCGACCTTAGAAGAATACCTCTTTGAAGAGAAGCCTTAAAGTATCCCTGGTTGTCTATCCACATCCATGATTTTATAATTAAAGGAAGAAGTGGAATATTTAGGGCATGGAATATACTCCATGGACCCAAGAGCCAAAGAAAAACACAAGGAATAACATGAAGATTCCAAGAAAGAAAGAGAAGCCAGAACAACCAGTCATTGTATTAAGAATCACAAGATTACCAACCTGATATGAACTCAATAAAAACAATTAAATAGTGGAACTAAAAGTTGTGATGAAGAACAGTGTATATATGCAAGCATTGCAAGATCCATAACTAGAGGTTCTCCCAGATGGAGGGAGAATACTATGATGATTACTTGTTTCAATAAACCAGACATACCTCTACATGAGTCTGTATATCATTTTCAATATCCATGGGTTGGATTTCTACATCAGATAAATGCAAAGATTGTTCTCCAGAGTAATTGAACAAAGAGCGTATGAAGAGAAACCTCAAGACTTTGAAGCATACCAAAAGAGACCCTTGTATGCAGATGGAAGAAGATAACTTGGTGGAGAACCTCCAATGCACAACAGAAGTGTGGTGAATATTTTCTATAACATATATATTGTATCAACATGATTACTCATAAGATCAGATCTCATGATAATAGAAGAAGTGTCACATGGATATGTTCCGGTTTTTACAACAATGATATACTTTATTTGATCAGAGCTACATGAATCCTTCATAGAAAACTAGTGTTCCAGATTGAAGTACATTTGAAATCAAGAGTTACATTATCTGTGATGAAATCTAGAAAGGAGAAGGTGGTTCTCCAATGCATATCTCCATAGATGAGCAGATAAGCAAACATCTTGGTAAATCTTTTCTTCAAGATGAAAGAGTTTGCATACTCAAGATGGAGCTCATGGAGACAACTTCCTTATTGAGAAAGGAAGAGATAACTCCCAGGTTGGGAGGGAGCACTGATATATTATTGATTGATGGACAACCATTTTTCAGTTCGAAGAATGGTCCAGGATGATAAGATTCTTTCCCGTTCGAAAAGTGGATTGAGATTTCTAATGGACAAACATTTTACAGTTCAGAAAATGGTCCAGATTGTTGATGTACCATAGACAATGGCTTCCCATTGTGGTTAACATGGGAAGTGGTCTAGGATAGTCTCTCTTCTTGAGGGTTACTCAAGAATACTGGCCTGCCTCGCCGGACAGTGATTTCTCATTGTGGTTAACATGAGGAATGGTTTGTTTTGGAGGTTGGTACAAGAAAATATTTTCCTCTTCTGGTTTACAGAGGAAATGGTCCAGACAGCCATTCCTTAGGGTGGATTCATTCTCTCCAGGTTGCACTTTGCTTAGTGCCAGAGGAATGGCCCAGGGTGGGGAATGGTCTAGTCTCAACAATCAGGGACATGCATTCCTTAGGGAAGACTCATTCTCTCCAGGTTACACTTTGTTTAGTGTCAGAGGAATGCCCCAGGGTGGGAAATGGTCCAGGCTCAGAAATCAGGACAATTATTCTTCCTTGCTTGAGAAGAATAGTCCAGATAGCTCATCATTGATGTCTTACTTTTTGAGGGAAGATGCTCTTCTGTGATATCACAGATGTGAGTGGAAGAATGGCCCAGATGATTCAGTTTATATCATAACATTATTTTTGTGCAGGTTGATATCAGATGGTGGTTATGAAGATTGTATGACAGTAGATGCATACTACTGTGGTGGATGTGTTCCACTGTTTGATCAAGTACTTGTGTGTTACTTGGTGTGGTAGTGTACCACTGGATTGTAGTTATGTACTACTATGGATAGACATAATTATGTTCTATTTTGTCTGATTTCCTTGAATACTATCAACAGTTTGGTAAATGATTATCAACCAGATGGATGATTAAAGGACAAAGATTTCCCAAATGGAAAATGGTTCAGAACATCTACTCTTCTAGGACGTATGTCCATATTAGAAGAATGACTTTTGTGTCACTCTGTGGAGTGAGAATAATGTATGAATACTCAGATAGAGTATGGTTTCGAGAGATGATGCAGATGATGACACTAATGATGATGATGGTGCTCATGATCTATTCATAAGATAGTATACACAACTATGTTGATGCTACCGGGTGAATGGTATGTTTGTGCTCAAGACCATTACCTATAATACCTCCCTAGCTAGGAGAGAGTGTTGATATTATGGTATATGTAGGAGGTATTTATCTCCATGTGTAAAACTGACGAGAATAAAATACTCCGAGAATCAAGAGAAAACCTAATGAGTTGGATAATAAACCTAGAAGACTTGTTGGCTCAAGAAGATAACTTATATTAGGTTATTAGACTCCAAGAGAAGAAGTCATCCAGAATAAATAATATATACTAAAAAAACAGATATCCATAATGAGAATTTGGGCTAGGCAGTTAGCCAGAATTACTATAAATACAGGAGGCCATTCTTCATTCTGGCAAGCAGTCTCTGAGTTGTAGAGAAGCACTTGTGCGCACTGCAGTGCCCAGTTTTGTGCACAGGTTTGGAGGAGAGTTTTCGGTGCAGTTGTTGCAGCTAAAAGTTACGTTTTGTATTGAACTATCTCTTGCCTAGGGTTTGGACTATCTGATCAGCTCTTGTTGGTGTGATATCCTTAGGGAAAGGTGTGTTATCCTTTGTTTGGATATTTTGCCTATGGTTTGCTTCCAGAGTGATTCTCTATCAAGGTTAAGGTGCTCGGAGGGTGGCTTCAGCCTATGGTTGGGTGAAAATAGTGATATTGTCAATGGTAAAATGAGCACATCCATTATATTCTAACACTGACCTCATCTCAAGGCTCCCTCTCTTCCTCTCTAGGTGAGAAAAACAAGGAATGGAATGTTCCTCCTCTATTAAATGAGCCTCTCCTCAAGTAGCATGTGCCTTTCAAGGAATGAATTATAAACCTCCATGGATTACCTCTCCATGCAAGCTCAATCCAACAAGAGATTCCTCCTCAAGCTCTCAAGGGTTTCTACTCAAACACTCATCAAGTGCGCCCTCACCTCTCCTTGAGAAATGCACCCTCTCCTCTTCTCCAAAACTCACAAGTGAAGAATAAACCTCAATAATACACTTTACCCTCCTTTTGCCTCCTTTGGCCAAGCCCTAAAAGATCAATGGCCTAGATCCAATCTACCCAATTCTAATCAATGGGTGAGATCTCATCCAAAAATATCACTAAGGAAACCCACTTTCCTTAGATGCTTTATGTCTATTAATTCACCCACATTGTGAATTAATTGCCACTTTATGACTTAAGTGACATATTTCACTTTTGACTTAAATATCCTAAGTCAAAGTGAAATTAGAATCACAAAGTAAAGGAAAAGGGTAATATTCTTCCCCATTTTTGTTTAGATACTTATAAGTAGATCGGAACCACTTCCCAAGGTACCCAAATCTCAACATGCCCTCTTACCGAGGAAATTGCTCGTCACCACAAATCTTGTCCTTGCAGAGGACATGGTTGCCTCCTGGCATATACCTCATGAGTATGGTTGTACCTTGATCACTGAAAGTGGACTCTGTCAAAGATCTACTCAATCTGTGTGATCTATAAATGGAACTGACTGTCTATCTATCTAAGATCACCTAGATCTCGGGCTCACACTGAAGACCTCCACCTTGGTCTCCCACCAAGGATTTACTCCTACTCTTGGAATCTCACCAAGAGTCCCCCCCTCTTGGTATCTCACCAAGAGTCATCAACTTGGCCTCTCGTCAAGTAACATCCACCTGAAGTGGATCCAAAACCTGATCTGCCCATTTCAGAAGCTATGTGAGTCTCAAGCCTATGTGGTGCCCTGTTGCTTTTCCTCATAAACCTATGATGCACTGAAGTTGTAGCACCAACTCTTTTCCTTCTCGACTACTCTGAAATTGTAGCTATACTAGGTGGACCAATAACCCACTCTGAAGATATCCAGGGACACCGAGTCTCATCTCCCTATGAATCATTGCTGTGAGTCAGTCGGTCCTCATCAAATCTATCTCCCCATCTAGTGTTGGATGGTGTAATAGAATACAAGGTAGTCACGAATGCACACTCTCTCACAAATTGATCATTGAACTCTATCTCCTCTACTGTCACAAATAACACATACTGCTTCTTCTTCTTCTTCTTGGGACATTGTCTTGCATAGTGACCCATCTCACCACAAGAAAGGAATCTCATTGTGCTCATGTCTCTCTTCTTCCCACTGTTGTTGTTTATCTCTCCTCCCTATGGTGGGGCCCCAAACGTGGGACCCTGCCGACCTCCATGGTCAGTCTTCTTCTTTCCATTTTTCCAAAGAGAATGGTACTCATCACCCGGAACTGACTGTTTTTGTTGTTGTCTGGAAGCTTCAGTTGAAAGCATAATCTCCACCTGGACAAATTCTTGTCACATCCTCTCCCATGTAGGAATAACCTCCCTAGAAACAATAGAAAAAATTTCACGTAAAAATGGACCCCAAGGTTTGGTGAAGCTATGCATAGCTTTCCTCACCAAATAGTTAGGGTTCTCCACCTCTTCGACAGCTCCAAGATCATATTTGGTCTGGGTGTATCTACCAAGGAATGAAGTAACTGACTCATCCTCGAGCATGCAAATGCTCCTCAGTCAATCATGAAGAACCAATCTCTGGTTCTGATTAGATCTCTCATACAAATTGAATAGAGATGCCCACATCTCGTATGCACACATCTTCCTAGTCAAGTGGGGAATAATGTGATCTCTCACATCATCACAAATGATCCTCTTTGCCTCATTGTTCCTCCTCCTCAACACTGCCACCAAGAATGGGAGGAACAACTGCCTCGACTATGTCCCATAGCTCAAGGTCCTCTAAGACAAAGAACATCCTCGCCTTCCAAGGAGACCAATTTCTAGCCCCGGCTAGCCTGTCCTCCACATGCATCTGAGATACTGACATGTCTGCCATACTATGCTCACTCTATTGCTCCCAATCCAAAGGAATGTTGCCTCACTCCTATAAACATAGGTGTGAAAAGAGGCAAGAGAAACCCCAAACTCACTCCTAATTAGTAGGTTTGAAAATAGGTCAAACTCTATAGCCTCACTCCTATCCACACATGTGTGAAAAGAGGTTGTCCACAAGTGTAAAAAATAATCCCAACAAATTTGCCCACAAATGTCCACAAACACTGTCAACTAGTTGTCCAAAATATTCTCTGAGCTATCCAAATGGCATTGAATGAGAGGTACCTTCAGATATGAAGTTTACCCACTATTTTGTACTGGAAACTTGCTGTCCAAAAAATCCAACAAATTTGATAAAAAACGTCGCCAAACTACCCACAAAAGTGCTCCAAAATCATCAAGTCTAAGGCACCTTTGGCTCTAATACCATGTAGATTTTTTGAGGTCCTATGAGGCTTCCACCTAAGGTATGTCCTTGACCTTAGTATGGCTCTAAGTTTCAACTATGTGGTTGTATTCTCTTGTTGTTTTAGGACAACAAACAATCACCAAAATTTATGCTCAATGTTTTGATGGTTAAGTGCTTGACGGCGACGACCGCAACCTTACAACCCGCAAGTCAGAAGGTCGGCATGCACGCGGGATCTTTCATTTCCCACAGCCCGAAGAACTCCAACGACTCTTCTATTTCCTTATCAGGAAATCTTCACCCACAGAACTTTCTCACGGGATCTCCTTTTTTTTTCTTCGGGAAATCGGACTTCGCAACTTAGCGAGGTCAATGGTCGGGCGTTGGGATCTCGAATCCCCGAAACCCGACAACAGTCAATGCTGACCCTTTCCTTTTCCCCTTCATGATTTTCCCTATCGATATTTCGGCGATCGCGAGGTCGAGCAATTTGTCTTCCCGACTCCTGAATCCCGATATGCTGATTCTCCGATACACGCGCGAGTTTGACTTTTCAACGGTTCTTTCATCCGTCGGCTTTTTCGGGCTTCGAAATATCGTGAATCCTAATGCAATGATTTTGGGATATCACTTCGCGAAACTCCGAAATAACATGCCACTTGTCCACTCATCGACTCCTCCGTGGCCCACACAAATCCTTTGGCTATCGGGATATCGCGTTAAGTGATATCGCGATTCCTGTTGCACTGTTTGCGGGATTTCAACCCATGAAACTACGATATGGAAAACCATGTGAAAATCCGACGACTCTTATGGATCAGATCCATGGTCTTGCCCCTCCTGAGCTTTGAATATTCCCACGCTTTCGTTGTAACTTCCCTTCTCCTCTGTGAGATCTAACGGCTCACGGGATTTCACAAATCCTCCACAGAGAACTACGATCGTCTGTTCCTCCTTGATGATTTCTGCGAATGACCAAGTGTTTCTCCACAACTTATCCTCCTACGGCGCAAACTTATGATGCCTTCTTAGTTCTTCCAGTTGCGACTTCCCTGCACTTCCCTTCAACGGATTAGAAGGCCTTATCCTTCCTGAGATTTCTTACAAACCCGAGTCTTAGAGAAGACTCTTGCGCTCACTCCTTGCGGCAACTTTCAGACACTTCCAAGCATTGAATTTCCTTTGAATCCTCGCAAAACTGTAGCAGCAGTCTCTCAATGCTTCACTCAGGTTCACAACCCTGATACTTCACTCGGCCTGCGCACTCCTTGCACGGCTCCTGTGCCTATCTGCACTTCTGCGCGAATGAGAACAAAAGCTAAACTACATGAGTCCTTTGTCAACGCACTCCTTGTGGACACTTCAACTGCACTCCTTGCAGGAACTCTTGCTCAGATAGAGAAACAATTGAAACTCATTCCTACTTCCTTCTCAGACTTCAAACTCAAAACATGAAATCACATACACAACATATAAAGCAAATGTATAACAAGAAGCAAACATTCATGAGCATATCATTCAACATAAATACATAGAGAATAAACATGAAACCATAAATTTGAATCAACCTCTTTCTATTAATCCAAATATCTGTACATGGGTATTCTTACACAGCTCTCTGCTTCTCTTCTATGCTCTCCCGAATTATGCTCTGATGATGTTACAATACACAATGAGGGTGTGTATATCCCGTTTCCCTCTTGCGCCCTAAAACTGTCTAATCTAGAATTGAATTCTATCTACTTTACATTAACTATCATAAATGCCTTCTACCTACTAAGGATGAGAGAAAATCCACTCAAGGTCCGTTACATTATACAAGTGCACTTATTCTTAATTACTTCATTTAAGATTGCACATCAACTTCAAGGAAATTTCAAAAATTTGTGTTGGTGCTTGCCCAGCTGTCTTTTGCTTCCGCACTGGCTCGCTTGATGTTGGCGATGCTCCTGTATCATACTCCCTAGCTTGAAAAATTTCATGGGATCCTGTCCATGAGCTCACACACTATGTGACCATACTTCTGGATCTCCGCTTCATTTTCCCAGCTGGCATCTTCAACTAGATGGTTCTTCCATTTGAACAAATACTCAAAGTATTCCTTCCTCCTCGTCTTCTTACCAATTCTTCTATCTAGTATGAATTCCATCTACAACTTATCTGCAACTGGCATCTGCTTCATCCATTGGATCACCGGCTGCTCACTTCCAGTCCCTACTTCTTCAACCTTATATTCGTACAAATCCGAGATATTGAATATTGGAGAAATTCCGATCCTATCGGGTAATTCAATCTCGTAAGCATTCACCCCAAATTTCTTCAAGACCCTACATGGCCCGATTTTCTTCATCTTCAATTTATTATATGTTCCTCTCGGGAACCTTTCTTTCCTCAAATGTGCCAGAATCAAGTCACCAACCTCAAACTGAAGTTGTCTTCTGTGTTGATCTGCTCTATGCTTATACTCCTGGCTTGAGCTCTGTAGTCGCTCTTTCACCTTGCTGTGAAGTTATTTCATCACCTCTACAAAATATTCTGCAATAGCGCTCCTAGTCGAAATCTGTTCTGAATCCCTCAGCTCAGAAATTCCTCTCGGCTATATGCCATAGACAACCTAAAATGGACTCTACCCTGTGCTCCTATTGACTGATTCATTGTAAGCAAACTCTGTCTGTGGTAATATATTGTCCCACTGGCTGTGGTGCTCTATCACCAAGCTTCTCAGCAAGTCTCCCAGACTTATGTTTACCACTTCTGTCTGTCCATTCGTCTGAGGATGATAAGCTGAACTAAATGGAAAGTTAGTTCCCAGCTTCTTCCATAAGGTCTTCCAAAAATGCCCTATGAACTTTGTATATCGATATGAAACTATACTTCTTGGCAAACCATGAAGTCGAATGACCTCTTTGAAAAAGAGATTTGCAATGTGAGTTGTGTCACTGGTTTTCTGACAAGGAATAAAGTGTGCCATATTAGAAAATCTATCCACCACCACAAAGATTGAATCATAACCTCTTTGTGTTCTTGGCAACCCCAATATGAAATCCATGCTAATCGCATCCCATGGCCTTTCTGGTATGGGTAATGGTTGATAAGACCCCACATTTTGTCTCATTCCCTTTGAATGCTGGCAAATTCTGCATTTTTCCACGAATCTCTTGACATCTTCTCGCATTCCCGGCCAAAAATATGACTCATTCAACTTTGCGAACGTCTTGTCCTGACCAAAATGTCTTGCCAATCCTCCACTGTGTTTCTCTTTTAACAAGTTCTCCCTCATGGAGCATTTCAGAATACATAGTTGATTTCCCTTAAACAACAATCCGTCCCGGATCATGTATTCGGCCCATTGGCTTCTGTCTCTAAGAATTGGATTCTCAGTTGCTTCATACACCTCTTTAAAATCATGATCATCTGCGTACATATCCTTGAGATCATCAAAACCCAACATTTTGACCTTGATCTCTTGCAACAACAAACACTTCCTGCTCAAAGCATCAACAACTTTGTTAGCAGTACCAGAAACATGTTTAATTACAAAAGTGAAATTTTGCATATATTCCACCCATTTGACATGTCTCTGATTCAACTTTTCCTGTTGAGTCACAAACTGCAGTGCATGATTGTCACTGTATAAGACAAATTCCTTGGGAATCAAGTAATGCCTCCATTTCTTCAATGCATGTATGATAGCATAAAACTCCTTGTCATAAGTGGAGTACTTCTCCTTTGGTTCATTCAGCTTCTCTCTGAAGTATGCTATCGGCCTGTCTTCTTGGCTCAAGACTGTCCGGTCGCATTTCACTTGAAATGTCTTTCGGAAATCCGGCAACACCAGAACTGGTTGTTCCGTAATCTTCCTCTTCAACAGATTAAAACTCTTCTTAGCTTATTCTGTCCAATGAAAATATTTATGTCACCTCTTCACCATGTCCTTCATTGCTGCACTAATCCCACTGAAATTCCTGATGAACTTTCGGTAGAAACTAGCCAATCCATGAAAACTTCTCACCTCAAAGATATTCTCCGGTGATGGCCAATTCTTGATTACCTCCACCTTATCTGGATCCATCCTCAACTCATCCGTAGAAATAAAAAATCCCAAGTAAATGAGCTCTGCCTTCATGAATGAGGAATTCTTCATGTTTATCAATGGCTTCTCCTACTGTAACCTCTTCATCATTGTAGCCAAATGCTTCAAGTGTTCTGCCACTAATTTACTGAAAACCAGTATGTCATCCAAATACACAATGAAAAATTTTCCGATGAACTCCCTCAGGACTTCGTTCATCAACCTCATGAAGGTACTTGGCGCATTTGTTAATCCAAATGGCATAACAAGCCATTCATACAACCCTTCGTTTGTTTTGAATGTTGTTTTCCATTCATCACCTTCTCTCATGCGAATTTGGTGATAACCACTTTTCAAATCAATCTTTGAAAAATACTTCGCTCCACTCAAGCAATCCATCAGATCATCCATCCTCGACAATGGAAATATGTATCTGATGGTTATCTTATTAATCTCCCTTGAGTTAGTACACATCCTCCAGCCTCAGTCTTTCTTCGGACTGAGTATTGTTGGAACAACACACGAACTCAAGCTTTCCCTGACCAAACCTTTGTCCAACAACTCCTGGACTTGCCTCTTAACCTCTTCATTCTCTTGCAACGTTAATCTATACGTGGCTTTGTTTAGTAAACTAGATCCTGGTATGATATCAATATGATGGCTCACACTTCTAATCGACGGCAACGAATGAGGTAATTCCTCCACTACTATATCAACAAACTCTTCCAGTAGTTCCTGGATCTCTTCTGGTAAATCGTCCACTCTTGTGCTGGTCAAAACAATCTTTGGTTTTCTGACCACAATGAACTGTGGATCCTCCTTCTTCTTAACCTCTGTAAGAAGTTCCTTCCCACTCATGAGAAGTACAGTGTTGATTACTTCCAGTTTCACCTCCTTATCCTTAATTGGAAGCAACATATGAGTCCTCCCATTCTTCTCTAGGGTGTATGTGTTTATTCTCCCATCATGAATCACATTCCTGTCATATTTCCATGGTCTACCTAGCAATAGATGACAAACATCCATAAGAATGACATCACATAATATCTTATCATTATATCCTCCTATATTGAATTCAACTAAACATTGTTTAGTGACAGTTACCTGGTGTCCTTTTTGTAGCCACGAGATTCTGTACGGGCTTGGATGATCAATCGTCTCCATCTCCAGCTTCTCTACCATCTCTGTAGAAACAAGATTATTCGTGCTACCACTGTCTACAATGACCTTGCATACCATGTCCTTTGTCTTGCAAGTAGTTCAGAAAAGTCTGGTCCTTTGGACTGAACTCTCCACCTACTTCTCAAGTGTCAAAAGAGCTTTTCGCATCATCAACGATCTTCCGCCTTCAGCATCTTCTGCCTCAACATCCCACCTCTGTGCTTTGGCGATGTGATTTTCTCCAATCTCTTTCTTTTTATATGGACACTCGTAAGACTTGTGCCCATTCTTTCCACATGTGAAGCATGTTATTACTCCACCTCTTCCTCTTCCTCTACCTCTAGTATGAGGAAAGGTATTGTTGTCAACATAATATCCTCTCTGCTCAATATGTTGTCCTCTCGGTTCGACATATTTCCCTCGCTGTGATGTTCCACCTCTCTCAGTTCGAGTTTTTGGTTTCTTCCAGTCCTCCTTGGGCTTCTGATATCTGTCCTGGGAAACTGATTTGCCTCTGAGCTGACTTCTGCCTCGGCCTCTCTGACTCTGCTTTCGGCTCAGCTTCTCTTCCTCTTTAAGAGCCATCTGATAAGCATCTTCCACCGTTTGGATGGTTACCATGCTCATCTCATCCTGGATATCATATCTAAGGCCATTCATGTATCTGGCAACCTTTTCATCATCGCTCTCCCGATGACCTACCCTGATGTTCATCCTATATAATTCCTCAGTGTATTCTTTCACTGTCATCAGCTTCAATCTCAGGTTCTGCATTCTCCTGAACAGAGTAATTTGATAATCTCTGGGGATGAATTTCTCCTTCATCTTCACGATCATTCCGTCCCAACTTTTGATCTTCTGCTTGCCCTTGCAACATCTGTCAGCTTGTAGTTCATCCCACCACAATGCTGCATGTCCTTTCAATCTCATGATAGCATGCTTGACTTTCTTATCCTCTTCGACGTCTTCATAATCAAAGTATGTGTCTAGAGCTCTAATCCAGTCTAGAAGCTCCTCTGCATCCAAGTTTCCCTCGTAAACTGGAATGTCCATCTTCTCTCTTGCACCCATCCTTGCAATAGCTCTGATCAAATGTTCGTTTGATGCATCTTCCGTTGCAACTTCTTCTTCACGTTCAGCCTCAATCTCACTTTCAGAATCACTAAGATCCCCAACATTGATTGTGCGTCTTTGTGCTATCTCCATGTCTTCGAGTCTAGCTCGTAGATCATGCATTTCTCTCTCCATAGCTGGATCTGTCATCTGTATAACTCTTCTTCTTGGCATTTCCCTATCCTCTAGTGGATCAGGTGTTTGTCTGTCCCTTCTCCTTGGCGGCATGGTGTATTTCCTTTCTTCTCTGCTATAGAAATCAAAGAACATTTCTGAGATCTGATACCACTTGACGGCGACGCTTGCAACCTCACAACCCGCAAGTCAGAAGGTCGGCATGCACGCAGGATATTTCCTTTCCCACGGCCTGAAGAACTCCAATGGCTCTTCTATTTCCTTATCAGGAAATATTCACCCACAGAACTCTCTCACGGCATCTCCTTTTTTTTTCTTCATGAAATTGGACTTCGCAACTTAGCGAGGTCGGTGGTCGGGCATTGGGCTCTCGAATCCCCAAAACCCGACAACAGTCAATGCTGACCCTTTCCTTTTCCCGTTCGGGATTTTCCATATCGGGATTTCAGCGATTGCGAGGTCGAGCAATTTGTCTTCCCAACTCCCAAATCCCGATATGTCGATTCTCCGATACACGCGCGAGTTTGAATTTTCAACGGTTCTTTCATCCGTCGGCTTTTTCGGGCTTCGCAATATCGCGAATCCTAATGCAATGAGTTCAGGATATCACTCCGTGAAACTCCGAAATAACGTGCCACCTGTCAACTCACTGACTCCTCCATGGCCCACACAAATCCTTTGGCTGTCGGGATATCGCGATTCCTGTTGCACTGTTTGTGGGATTTCAACCCACGAAACTCCGAGATGGAAAACCACGTGAAAATCCAACGACGCTTATGGCTCGGATCCACGGTCCTACCCCTCCTGAGCTTTGAATCTTCCCACGCTTTCGTTGTAACTTCTCTGCTCCTCTGTGAGATCTAACGACTCACGGGATTTCACAAATCCTCCACAAAGAACTACGATCATCCGTTCCTCCTTGACAATTTCTGTGAATGACCAAGTGTTTCTCCACAACTTATCCTCCTGCGGTGCAAACTTACGATGCCTTCTTAGTTCTTCCAGTCGTGAATTCCCTGTGCTGCCCTTCAATGGATTAGAAGGCCTTATCCTTCCTGATCTTTCTTACAAACATGAGTCTTAGAGAAGACTCTTGCGTGCACTCCTTGCGACAACTTTTAGACACTTCCAAGCGCTGAATTTCATTTGACTTTGCGCACACCTGTAGTAGCAGTCTCTCAATGCTTCACTCAGGTTCACAACCCTCAGACTTCACTCGGCCTGCGCACTCCTTGCATGGCTCCTGTGCCTATCTTCACTTCTGCGCGAATGAGAACAAAAGCTAAACTACCTGAGTCCTTTGTCAACACACTCCTTGCGGACACTTCAACTGCACTCCTTGCAGGAACTCTTGCTCAGATAGAGAAACAACTGAAACTCATTCCTACTTCCTTCTCAGACTTCAAACTCAAAACATGAAATCACATACACAACATATAAAGCAAATTTATAACAAGAAGCAAACATTCATGAGCATATCATTCAACATAAATACACAGAGAATAAACACGAAACCATGAATTTGAATCAACCTCTTTCTATTAATCCAAATATCTGTACATGGGTATTCTTACACAACTCTCTGCTTCTCTTCTATGCTCTCCAGAATTATGCTATGATGATGTTACAATACAAAATGAGGGTGTGTATATCCTGTTTCCCTCTTGCACCCTAAAACTGTCTAATCTAGAATTGAATTCTATCTACTTTACATTAACTATCATAAATGCCTTCTACCTACTAAGCACAAGAGAAAATCTGCTCAAGGTCTTCTACATTATACAAGTGCACTTCTTCTTAATGACTTCATTTAAAATTGTGCATCAACTTCAAGGAAATTTCAAAAATTTGTGCTGGCTCTTGCCCAGCTGTCTTTTGGTTCCACGCTGGCTTGCTTGATGTTGGTGATGCTCCTGCATCAGTGCTCTTTTAAGGTGCCCTTGCAAGTGTTTTATTTACTCAATGTTAGCACATGCAATATAGCTTAAAAGACATAACAATACCTCTAGATCTTGAACTTTAAAATGCTAATCTACACTTACAAGCATGCATAAATTTGACACATGTATTTTTGGTCAACATGACCCTGGACAAAACCCCTCCAGGGAAAACCAGTTTGGAATATATGTCTATATAATGGGGAAATAGATGATGAAATACAAAAAGTACAAAATATAGATGAACCTGTTACAATAGAAGCTTGTCTCAAGCTGAAGAACATGTTCAAACCAAGCAAGAGCACCCTAGCATGGTGCGCCCCTCATAAAAGTTTCCAAATCCACCAAAACTACTGCAAATGCCAACTGGAAGCTCTGATATGGAAACTTCTCCATAGTAATCAAGCACTGATGAGTAGCCTCCCTATGAAACAGAGCTCACTGCAATCTGATAGATGAAAGTTCTCCCCACTGATGATGGACCCTCCTCCTCAAGTGCACCCTCCTTAGATAAGAAATCTCCCCACTAAATAACTGAGGCTCAAAGATGGATGCCTCTCTCCATGAAAGAAAGAACCCTCACTCTACCCTCCTCATGTAACTGACCTCATCTCAAGGCTCCCATGGTGTGGCTTCCAACATTGTGAATTAATTGTCACTTTATGACTTAAGTGACATATTTCACTTTTGACTTAAATCTCCAAAGTCAAATTGAAATTACAATCATAAAGTAAAGTACATGGGTAATAGTATTCCCCATTTGTTCTTAGAGACTCATAAGAACATGGGGACCACTTTCCAAGGTACCCAAATCTCAACATAAAGTATGTCTACCACCAGGTTCCCATCGAACCAACTGATGTATGGAAGACAACTTTGAAATCTAAAGAAGGTCTCTTCGAATAGTTGGTCATGCCCTTTGGCTTAAAAAATCCACCAACCACTTTCATCAGGTTTATGGATGATGTATTGAGACCCTTCACCAATTCTTTTTTGGTGGCATATTCAGATGACATCATCATCTTCAACAGAACTTGGGAGGAGCACATGCAACACATTCAACAAGTTTTGAGTACTCTGTTGCAACACAAGCTATATGCCAACTTGGAAAAAATTCTCATTTGTCATGAAGAGGGTCCAATACTTGGGCTACATTATTAATGAGCATGGGGTACATGTTGATCCTACTAAGATCCAAGTTATCCATGAATGGCCAACCCAACCACACTAAACAAGATTCAAATCTTCTTGGGACTGGACAACTTCTATTGAGGGTTCGTGTTGGGATTATCCCATATTGCATGGGCCCTTAGCCAAGTGACCAAGGGAGGTGGAAGGGAAAATTTCATGTGGGGAAAGGGACAAAAACAAGAATTTGATGATCTGAAGCATCGCTTGTCCTCATATCCAGTGCTCTCCTTACCAGATCTGTAACAACCATTCGATATTGAGACTGATGCATTTGACTGTGTTGTAGGTGCAGTTCTCACTCAGCATAGTCATGTGATATCATAACATAGTGAGACACTCTTAGATACATTCCATAAATGCCCCACCTATGAGAACAGAATGTATTCCATTGTAAAATCCCGTCATCAATGGAAAAATTACATTATGGGAAAGAATACAATCATCCACACTGATCAAAAGCATCCTCAATTCATATAGACAAAGGGGAATTTGCAGAACGACCACCATCATAAGTGGTCCACCTACCTGCAACAGTTCCATCTCAAGATCAATTATAAGGCAGGGAGCACAAATTGTGTCCCATGGCTGCATTCACCACCATGCTCCATTCTTGTGGACATGAGGCATATGAGTGGCCCAAACTTTATTAGCAAGATCTGGAATTCACCACCCCTCCATCTTCAGAGATCAACCCTCCATGTCAGATATTGTTGCAGCAGAGGGACTTAGTGTCCTCTCTCATTTCCCTTAGGAAAAAGGTCGTAGTTCAGCCAAAATTATTTTTTAAGAAATGATGGAATTCTCATAACCATGGGATTATTTTGATGAGGCTTCCAAAAACTATTTCCAGAAATGAGAGGGGGGGGGGAGGCATCCTCCATTTATCATATTCCCATTTCTACAAACTTCAAATGGGATTGGGACCTAGAAAAAATAATTATATAGAGTTGATGGCCCTAAAACTGTTACTGGATTTTTTGGGGGAAACGAGAATTAAATGTTAGAAACAATAGTTGTGCTCGTTTAACCATAGACAATATAGAAATCTTGTCACCCAACCATAGGGCGAAGCCACCCCTGATCACATTAACCTTGATAGAGAATAATTCTAGAAGAAAACCCTAGGCCTAATAGCTAACCAAGGTAGCGCATCACTCTCCAGAGTTAGCATACCAAGCAGAAAGTCCAAACCATAACCAAGAGAGAGTCCAAGACTGAAACCAAAAATACAAGTTGCACTAGTTGCAGCTGCAACTACTCTCCAGACTTGCTCACAACTAATTTTCTGCAGTTGCGATATGTGTGTGTGAAAATGAGCTCTGGCATCCTATATTTATACTGCTCTTTCATAGTTGTCTAGGATGGCTTCTCATTATGGAAGCTAAAAACTCAATATTAAATATTTCCTTTAATCAAATTGTATTCTAGGGTTATGTTCAATGCTTTAGGGTTTCTTCTTGCTTCTTGAAATATTCTATTCTTATCAGAGTTACACATGGAGGTTAATACCTCCGACAACTATCATAATATCAACACTCCCTCCTATCTAGGGAGGTATTGAAGGAAATAGTATTGAGAACAAACATACCATTCAACTGGTAGCATCATCATATCCATACAGGTTATCTCATGATTAGATCATGAGAACCAACATCACTGTCAATATCATCTGATAGAATCAACTGCATCATCTCTCAAATCCATACTACATCTGAGTAATCATGCATAATGCTGAATAAGTCACTCACTCCACAGAGTGATATAAGAACCATTCTTCTAATCTAGACATATGTCCTAGAAGAATAAATATTCCAACATATGTTGGAAGCCACGCCATGGGATACAAGGACTATTCTTCTAATCTAGACATCCGTCCTAGAAGAATAAATGTCCTAGACCATTTTCCGTCTAGAGAATGTATGTCCATCAACACACTGACTATACATCTAGATGATAATAATTTTCAACACTATTGATAGTCTACATGGAAATCAAAACAATGTCATTCAATAGAACAAAATTGTGTCTATCCATAGTAGTACATAACTACTATCCAGTGGAACACAACCACACCAAGTAGCACATGTCTACTTAATCATCGACACATAGTAACAACTAGTGGAACACATCCACCAAAGTAACATACATCTACTATCCAGGGACATACATTATCCATAGCAATCATATCATCTGATATCAACTTGCATAAAAAAATATCGTGATATAAACTGAGTCATCTGGGCCATTCTTCCACTCACATCTATGAGATCTAGAAGAGTATCTTCCCTCATAATGTAAAACATCAGCCATGGGATATTTGGACTATTCTTATTAGGAATAGAAGAATAATTTTCCCTGATTGTTGAGCCTGGACCATTCACCTAACTGGACCATTCCTTCGGCACTAGTCATAGGCAACCTCGAGAGAATGAGTCTTCCCTAGGGAATTTCTATCCCTGATTGTTGAACTTGGACCATTCACCGAACTGGGCCATTCCTTCATCACTAATCAGATTGAAACCTAGATAGAATGAGTCTTCTCTAGGGAATGACTATCCAGACCATTTCCTAATGGAAATGATTGTCCTGCACCAAACTCCAAAATGGACCATTCTTCGAAACTGTTCACAACTGTGAACTTCGAAAGAATGATTTCCCGGTGAGGAGGACTATTCTACTTGACCACTAGTCAGAGTGAATGCCAAGAATAATGAATGTCCTAGACCATTCCCCCACATTCACCACAATGGGAATCATTTTATATGGTACATCAACAATCTATCAAACCCTTTTCATTATGAAAGTGACTATCCAATCTGGACCATTTTCCAAATTGGAAATTGCCTATCTGTCAGAAATATCAAACGACTTTCCGTACTGGAAAGGAACTGCTCATCATGGACAATTTTTTGAACTGAAAAATGGCTATCCATAAATCAATAAAACATTAGTGCTCCCTCCAAACATGAGAATAATCTCTTCCTTTTTCAATAAGGAAGTTGTCTCCACGAGCCCCGACTTGTTTCTTAAGTACACAAACTTTTTCATCTTGGAAAAAGGCTTTACCAAAATGTCTGATATCTTCTCATCTGTGGAGATATATTGGAGAACCACTTCTCTTTTCTGGAATTCATCACGAATAATGTAATGCTTGATCTCAATGTTATTCAGTATGTCATGGAACATTGTTTTTCTCTGAAGGCTTCATATAGCTATGGTCATTACAATATATCTTGGTCAAATTCAACACTTATGTTTCCTGCTAGCTCATGACATCGTGGAAAGGCTCAAACTGAAACACATCCAAGTAGCACTTCTTCTCTCATCATGAGAGTTTTCCATGGATTATCAATCTATCATCCTAGACTTCTGAGAACTATTTGGATAAACTATCTCTGTCATAGAAAGTTTTCACCACGCTTTTGTTGTATATGAGATAATCTGCATCAAGTTGTTTGAATCCATACAAGGTCTTCTTATATCTGCATACATGGGTCTCTTTCTGGTATAAGATTCTTTCTCACTTTCTTTATTGGGAAGAACAATCTTTTGCATGTAAATTCCAATCCATGGATACTACAAGAGGTATATATGGAACAAGCTATTGTCATTGTCTTCTCCCTCCTTCCAGAAGAACCTTCGAATCTTGCAATGCTTCCATTCATAAGTATTTTTCACACTGTTCTTTATCAAAACTTCCATTTCTTCTGCTCGATTTCTTCTTAGGGAGTTCAAACCAAGCTGGTAGTCTTTGTGATTTTTGGTATAATAACTCATTGTTTTGGCTTTTTCTTTCTCTCTTGGAATCTTCATGTTCTTCCTCATGTTTATCTATAGCTCTTGGGTCTATGGAGTCTTCTATAGATTCCATACCCTGAATATTCCAACTTCTTCCTTTCATCATAGGATCATGGATGTATATAGACAACTGAGGATACTTTAGGGCTTATTTTCGAAGAAGAATTCTTCTAAAGTCAAACTGAACACATGTTTCTTTTCATGGCTGCTACTTTCAATGGGAACATGGATAGATACTTCATAGTCATCAATGGATCATATTATTTAGGATTATATACCTCCTAATCCTTTCTTCATGAATGAATGCATGCTCTTCTTTTGGAATTCGATAATCATCTCCCTCCATCTAAGATAGTCCACGCTTTCGTCTGCATTCTTATTGCCTTCTGCAAGGTGTCAGAAGTCTTTTTATAATTTCCTCTATTTGGAAATATTTTGGGTCTCTCAGGTTTTATTATGATTTCATCTTATTAGGAAGTTGTTACTTATATAATAGCTTCCACAAGAATGTTTGCCAAATATTGTCAACATACTTCATCTTTTCATGTGTATTGGTTGACTTGTAGTCATTGTAATAACAATCCTTATCCTTTTATTCTTCCATAGGTATTGTTTCCCTTGAACATATTTTCTTCTAAGAAATATATATACATGATATGTACAAGAACCATCTAAACATGATATATACAAGGTATTTTAAGAATATTGTTACCTTGACTTAGAAGAAGAAGATTGTTTTATCCTGCTTGACTTTCTTTGAGGGTTCCCTTTCCTCAACAACTGTTTCTTTGTCTATTTCTTTCCTTTTATTTAACTCGGTACAATGGTTCCTGTAGTGACCATATTTTTGAGAGTTGAAGCTTTGTATCTTTGACATATCCTTTTATTGATTTGGTTTCTTCCTTAAGCCAAACTTCTTCTTATTCCTAAAATCCTTGAACTTTGTTGTTAAATCTTGATCATCGTATTTCTTTTGGGATTTATATTTTTCATTAATCCTTGATTCTTATTTTGCACATCAAGTCCAAAGTTCTTCAAATGCGGGATTCTCCTTTCTTGTGTTCATGCTTGCGGAAAATGCATCCCATTTATTGGGAAGACCATTGAGTACTATATTTAACAGTTCCTTCTCTGAAATGATTTCTTCAATAGCTTGTGGTTGATCTCTTAACTAATATATTCTCACAAGGTATGATGTTATGTTTTCATCATCATTCATTTTCATGCCACAGAGCTCATTCTTCAGACTCCTTACTTGTCCAATGTTTCTGACTAAGAAGAGATTAGTTAGGGCATCATAAATGAGTCGATATGAGAGATTTAGGGTATCATGTGGTATTTTACAAATTCCACTATGATACTCATGGAATTTATGTCATTTTCTTTGAACTTCTCCATAACTGCAATGTTGTGAGGTTCCTTCTGTTTTCCTTCTTCAAACTGTGGTTCCACAATCTTTCCTTTCACAAAATCCAACACTTTATTCTTGGAAAGGATGATATCAATCCTTGTCTTCCATGCTATGAAGTTATAATCCCCTTCTAACTTGTTTTATGACTTCATAGAGTAGGTCATGACTGCTTTGAATTGGTAAACCTTTGACTTTGACCAAAAAATCAAACTTGACATATTAGCTTGCTGAGAGTACGAGGAGGTGTGATAGGTTAAGGAGAACTAGTATATAGAGAAATTAGGTCAATATATTCACTTAAGGTGCTTTAACAAGAGGGTTAGGGTTTCGTTGTTGCAACAAAAAAATTTAATGCAACTGCAACTATACCTAAGCAAATCCTCCCAATCTATATTCTAGTGGTTAGATTGTTCGAAGATAGTGTGGGCTCATAACCTATTAGAAATAATAGGAGTTCTCATTTAACCATAAATAATATAGCAATATTGTCAACCAACCATAGGGCGATGCCACCCCCGAGCACCTTAACCTTGACAAAGAATAATTCTGGAAGAAAACTCTAGGCCTAATAGCCAATAAAGGTAGTGTATTACTCTCCAGAGTTAGCATACCAAGAATAAATTCCAAACCATAACCAAGAGAGAGTCCAAGACTAAAATTGAAAATACAAGTTGCAGCAGCTACAACTATAGCTAATCTCCAGACTTGCACACAACTAAATTTCTGCAGTTGTGAGCTGCGTGTGTGCAAATTAGTTCTAGCATCCTATATTTATACTACTCTTCCTTATTTTTCTCATTCGACTTCTCATTCTGGAGGCTAAAAACTCAATATTAAATATTTCCTTTAGCTGAATTTTCTTCTAGGGTTATGCCCAATGCTTTATGGTTTTTTCTTTCTTCCCAAAATATTCTATTCTTGTCAGGGTTACATGTGGAGGCTTAATACCTCCTGCAGCTACCATAATATGAACATTAAATATCTTTAGATTTTTGGTGACTTCATTATAGTCATAAATTGGATTAGAAAATCACAAAAATTCCAGAACATGTGACTCCTTCCAATTATTGATGAATTTTTCATCATTTCATATTCTTAGGATTTTTTCTCTTTGCGACATTTATACAAGGAGCGTTACATGGAGGCCAATTTAATCTCTAAGGCATGCTTACAAAATAATTATGGGAAAAGGATGATAGAGAAATCAAAGGAAGGATCTCATTATGAATTCTTCCATATACCGTTTATAGATTCAATGGGATCTCCTTGCCCTAATCACTAAGTTTATGATATTTTTTTCAACTATTTTGGCAATGGCATCGGAAATATTTGGTATTTGTTTTTTTGGAAATTTAGTTGATTACATACACGATCTACCCATATGTATATTGTGTTTCCTATTCCTTGTGTTTGGACACGATTTTTGTTTGAGTATATTGGAATTTTGGCTAGGGATATAATGTACAAAAACCCTTATGTTTTTGGGCCTCAATGGTTCTTATTATTTCTATGCTCTGTTAATCATAGTTGAATACTTATTTTTGTTGACTGAAGGATTTTTTGACAAAATACATGGACACATGTATTCTTCAGAATGTAAATTTCACTTCTTCTTGAAATAAAATTTACTCTTTTTCCCCAAGAAAAATTAATAATTTGGTTATGTAAATTACCTTCAAGTGATTCTAGACCACGTTTTAGGTTTTTTCTCCTTTGACTGATCAGTCTAGGTAGGTACTATGGACTCATATTTTGACACTCTTGACCTATTTATTATGGAATTACAAACATATAAGTTTTTCCCTAAAATAACTTTCAGGTCAATTCTGGGAGGAGATTGGACATGCCCATGACTAATTTTTGGAATGTCTAACTGTCCAATAATAGGTTGCACCATAGACACTTCTTCACCAGAAGACCTCTCTAACTTCTTCCATTGTATAATTATCGCCTAGCAAATCCATCATCATCTTGTCATCCACAACTTGTCTTGATGAAATAGACATTACAAGTTTACTAGAGATATGAATTGGATTGGCCTCTACTGAAATCGTGTGCTTTGGTTATGATTATGGAGGAGAAAGAAGAGAAAAATCTATTTCACTACAATTGGGATTGTCCTCTATTGAAAGCATGTGTTATGTCAGACCTAATATTTCCTTTTCAATATTTTTTTATTTCGTTGAAGAATTTCTACCTCAACTATGTAGGTTCCCCATGTTTAAATATAAAAATTGTATTCCAAGTACACCAAAAGATTAAATTTTTCTTCCAAAAGTTCCCTTCCAATTATACAACAAGACAAGAAATGCCTTCCAAGCACACCAAAAGGACCAAACGTTCCTTCCAATTATACAGTAATACAAAAAATGTCTTCCAAGTACACCACAAGACCAAAAGTTCCTTCCAAAACGTGCATTCCAATTATACAACAAGACAAGAAATTCCTTCCAATTATACAACAAGACCAAAAAAATCCTTCCAATTATACAACAAGACAATAAAACCCTTCCAAGTACAACAAAATACAAAAGTACCTTCCAATTATGAAAGAAGAAAAGAAATGTCTTCCAATTATACAACAAGACAAGAAATGCTTCTCTATACACCAAAAAACCAAAGGTGTCTTCCAATTATACAAGAAGTAATTTTCCTTCCAAATACATAACAAGACAAAAGTTTTATTTCCATTTATAATTGTCTTCCAATTACACAAATTTTCCTACGAATTACACAACAAGGAAATAATTTGTTTTGCAATGACACTAAAAAACAAAAGACTATTTATTGTTGTCATTGTTTTTGCATACATATGTCAGGATGGTTTCAGGATTTTGGGAGAGAAAGAGGTAGAGCATTGTTCCCGCATCATATTCTTTCCTAGCAAGAGCATGCATGTGTTCCAGCAGTGTTGGGTAATAATATGAGGGGGGAATAATTTCCAATCTCATTTATCTTTTCTCACAAGAGAACGTGCATGTTCTTATTGCAATGAACAATTTTTTTGGGGTATGTAGGTTTCCATGATTATGCATAATAATCGAGAATTTTTATGGATAAAACTATGTGAAAGGTTTCAGAACGTCCAATGTTTTGAGTGGACACTCAACCAATTATCAGGGACATAAGATATTAATATGATTGGAAAAGAGTGGCGTGGCTTGTATATATAGAAGAATAATGATTAGTAATCGTTAAAGAGAGAAAAGGGAACACATAAAAATGGATAAATTCATAAATTCATAGAAATAGAATTTGAAATTAGCTATTCAATAATAATTACATGGTTTTAATGAGATGAGAAAAGAGGTGATAAAAAGAGGAGGGGGGAGTGACGATAAAAGAGGGCATTGAGATAACCAGACAAATAATAATAATAATGTATTAAAGTAAGGGATGAAAATGAGAGGATAAAAAATGAAAATGAAAAAATTATGGTTAAAAACGAGAACTATATAAAGAAATCAAAAGGATCTCCTTAATTAATTAAGGGTGAGATTTAATATAAAATTATTATGAGATAATCATATAATAGAAAAAAGGTAAAAATGATTTTGGAACTAAATTGAAAAGATTTATTTAATTAAGATAGATATTTAATATAGATAATATAAAACAATGATAACTTGAATAAATCAAAAGGGTTAAATGGTGAAAAAATGAGATAAGCGGAATTTGGAGTGAAGATGAGAAAAGATGCAGAGAGAAGAGCAGTTAGATGCAAGGAAAGGTTGCAGATGATCGGGTAACGAAAATCTAAAAGGACGAAGCCTAATGGTGAAGGTGATCAATGGTAGGCTTCTAGGATTGGCTAATTTTGTAGCCATCTTCATGATTAAAGTTATTAGTATTTTTTTCGATGTAGAAGTAACTAGCACAACCACTTTATAAAAGTGGTTGATATACGCCAATCAACACCATTAGTTTGGAATAGTATAAAATGGCGGGGATCGGTGTATATCAACCACTTTTATAAAGTGGTTGTTGCTAGTTGACGGTCAACATGACTTGGGGATGAGAATTAATATATTATTATATAATTAATTTATTAATTAATTATTACATAAACTTAATATATAATAATAATTTATTATTTTATTAATGCATGAATGTACATAAATTAATGATCTATTAATATAATATAATACATTAATGCAATATGTAATAAGAATGTAAAAATGTAATGTATAAATTAAAGTATTAATACATTAACTTATAATGTAACATATTAAACTCTTAATATATTTATAATATAATGTAACATTAATGATACACTAAAATTGTAAGGAAAAAAGAAAATTAAGGTATTATAAAGATGTAATCAACCCTAATGTAGAAGATCGAAATTATCTATTTGTTTTGCCAAGTGTAAAGAAAAAAATAAGCATTGCTAAGAGAGGAACAAATTCTCACGAGCTCCATAGTGAAACTGGGCATTGGTCAATTCCTAAAATGCCATGGGATGAAAGAGTGTGTCACCTTTGTGACACTAAAAAAGTTGAAGATGAAAAGCACTTTCTCTTAGATTGTCCAACCTATACCCATATTAGATCTCATTTTCAAAATATTTATCACGCTACCAACCTTCCTAACCTCTTAACTCAACAAAAGTATGGTGATCTTGGAAAACTTCTCTTAATTCTTTTCGAGCACAGAAACAAAATTCTAAAGAATCACAAGTAATCACTTACCCTCTTAAGGTCCGGTAGACCAATTCGGTCTTAGTGAACATTAATCATCATCATCATTAGTAAATTTTAATACATTAATAAAATATTAATATACTAATGTATATTAAAATATTAATACATTAATGTTCTATTTTATTAATTAATTAATACATTTCGAAGTATTAATACACTAATAAAGTAATACACTAAATCTTCTTTTCCATGTTCTTTTCATATTATTAATGTATTCTACACAATAGAATAATTTGTATTGCAAGTTATTCTTCACTAAATAAATCAAAACAATATTAAAATACATTTAATATATATTAATACATTATTAAGTATTAATAGTTTAATGCATTAATACTTAAATAATGTATTATAATTTAATACTTGAATAATTATACTTTAATTTATTCATACACTAATAAAATAATACATCTATAATATATTAATAAAGTAGTACTACATTAATAAAATAATGTATTAATAATATATTAATAAAGTAATACTACATTAATAAAGTAATGCATTAATAATATATTAATAAATTAATACTACATTAATACTATATTAATAAAGTAGTATTGCATTAACCTTTTATGCAATACATTATTAATGTAATGTATTAATAAATTACTAATAAAATAATATATTAATAATGTGATGTATTATTTTATTAGTAGTACTACTAAAAATAATAGGATTCCCTTAACAGACTGGAATTCCTACCTTAAAAGTCTTTACGAGTTCCCTAATGCCATGGACACGATTCCTATTGTCCCTACAAAGGAAGAAGTTTTTTCTTTAGATGACATAGAGTTCGGGGTTAAGCGA
>ML782076.1:332508-347751 GCA_009831015.1 Picea engelmannii | reverse complement strand
CAAAAGTATGGTGATCTTGGAAACCTTCTCTTAATGCTTTTCGAGCACAGAAACAAAATTCTAAAGAATCACAAGTAATCACTTACCCTCTTAAGGTTCGATAGACCAATTAGGTCTTAGTGGACGTTAATCATCATCATCATTAAATAACTAATACATTAATAAATTAATAAATTATTAATTAATAGATTAAATGAATTACTAATTAATAGTATTAAATACATTAAAATATATCATATTTTAATAATACAATGTATTAATTAATCAATACTTTAATACATTATTAATTAATACATTGTTAAAGTATTGATACATCAATAAAGTAATAAATTAGTAGTACATTATTAAAGTATTAATATATTAATACATTTATTAAAGTAATAATACATTAATTGTACATTATTAAAGTATTGATACATTAATTGAAAAAGACCATGGTTGAGAATGGTTGATAATGAGCATGGTTTCTTATTATTGACCATAAACATTGTTAGCTTTGGGTGATCTTAGTTGACTTTAATACTTTAATGTATTAATGCATTAAAGTATTATTGTATTAAAGTATAATACATTAAAGTATTAATGTATAATACATTATTTAGGTATTAATACATTAAGGTATTAATACATTAAGGTATTAATACTATTAAATATATTAATGTATTAATTAATTTATACATTACACTATTAATGTATTATTTTATTAGTAATACATTAATACAATAATTACATTAGATTATTTTATTCCTTCGACTTATATTGACCTTGGATTACCATAATCATTGTTAATTCTTTTTGACCATGACCATGGTAAAATTTTGTAGACCTTCACTTTGTATGAGCTTCACTATGCTTAACATTGGTTAAGCATGACCATGGTTGACTGTGGTTGACCATTGTTGATAATGGTTAACCATGTTTGACATTTGTTTTCCATAGATGACCATGGATGGCCATGACTATGAATGACATTCACCATGTTTGACCTTAGGTATGACTAAGGTTCACTATTACCTCAAATATGGTTGACTATTATTGACCATGATCAAGACTATGGTTAAATATAGTTTTCCTTTCCCATGGTTGGCTATGGTTGAGTATGGTTAACGATGGTTGTGCTTGACATGGACCAAAGTTTAGTATGGTTGATCATGCTTGAACATCACGAGGGTTGAGTATGGGTGACCATACCCATGGCCGACCTTCATAGACCATGTGGAGATGCTTCTGCTGGATCATGTTGATTGTGATTAACCATTGTTTAGTATGGCACTATATCATTACAATGTTAGTCAAGTTTTGTTCCCCAAATTGTGACAATAGTTTTTGTTCGTCATATGACATCAATAGGTTATGGTCATCACATTGTGACGTAATTTTTTTTTTCACAATATGGCATTAGAATAGGTTTGCCACACACTGACAGTGGGCTATGTTCATCACATTGCGATGTTGGAAAATGGTCATCTCATTGCAATGTTAGGTTATGTTTGACACTTTGCGACATTGGGAAATACATACTTCATATCGCAACAATGGGATTTGTTCATCACATTGTGATAAGTGGAAATGTTTCTCAGATTATGACATTAGGGTATTTGTATCACATTGTGGTGATGAGGTTATGTTTATCACATTGTGACAACGAGTCTATGTTCATCACACTGTGACAATATGGCTATTTTATTCACATTGTGACGATGGGGTTACATTTGTCACATTGTGACGATAGAGCTATGTTCATCACATTGTGACATACTATGTTTGTTAGAATGTGACGCTAATATGTTCATCACATTGCGATAATATGACTATCTTCACCACATACCGATGTTGGGAAATGGTCATCTTATTGCACTGTTAGGGTATGTTTTTCACATTGTGACATTGGGTTTCATACATTACATTGTGACATTGGGTTGTGTACCTCACATTGCAACAATGAGTTATGATTACCTAAATTGACTTACAAGTCATCGCTTAACTGTAACTCTGTTTTTAAGTTTTGTCTTAGATAAATATAGGGCTTGAAGAATAGAAATGGTGCTAATTTTGTGTATAAGATCATCACATTGTGATGATGAGGTTATGTTCGTCACACTACGACAATATGGATATTTTCATCACATTGCGACGATGGGGCTACATTTGTCACATTGTGGTGGTAGGACTATGTTTATCACATTGCAACATTACTTTGTTTGTTAGAATGTGACAATACTATGTTCATCACATTGCGATATTGGGAAATGGTCATCTCATTGCATTGTTAGGCTATGCTTGTCACTTAGGGAGATTGTGTTGTGTACATCACATTGCAACAATGGGTTATCTTCATCACATTGTAACATGTGGAAATGTTTATCACATTATCACGTTAGGATATTTGTATCACATTGTAGTGATGAGGATATGTTCATCACATTGCGACAATGAGTCTATGTTCATCACACTGTGAAAATATGGCTATTTTTCATCACATTGTGATGATGGGGTTACATTCAACACATTGCGACGATAGGGATATGTTCATCGCATAGCAATGACAGGGCTATGTTCATCACATTGCGATGTTACTATGTTTGTCAGAATGTGACACCACTGACGTTACTATGTTTCTCAGAATATGACACTACTATGTTCATCACATTGTGACAATATGGCTATGTTCATCACATTCCGATGTTGGGAAATGGTCATCTCATTGCAATGTTAGGATACGATTGTCACAATGCGACATAGGGTTTTGTACATTACATTGTGACATTGAGTTGCATACCTCACATTGCGACAATGGGTTATGTTTCTCATATTGCAACATGTGAAAATGTTTCTCACATTATGATGTTAGGATATTTGTATCACATTGCAGTGGTAATTTTGTGTATAAGATCATCACATTGTGATGATAAGGTTATGTTCGTCACACTACGACAATATGTCTATTTTCATCACATTGCGACAATGGGGCTACATTCGTCACATTGCAGTGGTAGGACTATGTTTATGACATTGCAACGTTACTATGTTTGTCAGAATGTGACACCACTGACATTACTATGTCTGTCAAAATATGACACTACTATGTTCATCACATTGTGACAATATGGCTATGTTCATTACATTCCGATGTTGGGAAATGGTCATCTCATTGCAATGTTAGGATACGATTGTCACATTGCGACATAGGGTTTTGTACATTACATTGCAACATTGAGTTGCATACCTCACATTGAGACAATGGGTTATGTTTCTCATATTGCAACATGTGAAAATGTTTCTCACATTATGATGTTAGGATATTTGTATCACATTGTAGTGGTAATTTTGTGTATAATATCATCACACTGTGATGATAAGGTTATGTTTGTCACACTACGACAATATGGCTATTTTCATCACATTGCGATGATGGGGCTACATTCGTCACATTGCAGTGGTAGGACTATGTTTATCACATTGCAACATTACTATGTTTGTCAGAATGTGACATTACTATGTTCATCACATTGCAATATTGGGAAATGGTCATCTCATTGCATTGTTAGTCTATGCTTGTCACTTAGGGAGATTGCATTCTGTACATCACATTGCAACAATGGGTTACGTTCATCACATTTTAACATGTGAAAATGTTTCTCACATTATCACGTTACGATATTTGTATCACATTGTGGTGTTGAGGCTATGTTCATCACAATGCAAAAACAAGTCTATCTTCGTCACACTATGACACTATGGATATTTTTTGTCACATTGTGATGAATGGGGTTACATTCGTCACATTGCGACGATAGGGTTATGTTCATCACATTGCGATGTTACTATGTTTGTCAGAATGTGACGCCACTGACGTTACTATGTTTGTCAGAATATGACACTACTATGTTCATCACATTCTGACAATATGGCTATGTTCAACACCTTCCAATGTTGGGAAATTGTCATCTCATTTCAATGTTAGGCTATGATTGTCACATTGCGACATAGGGTTTCATACATTACATTGCGACATTGAGTTGCATACCTCACATTGCGACAATGGGTTATGTTCCTCACATTGGAACATGTGAAATTGTTTCTCACATTATGACGCTAGGATATTTGTATCACATTGCAGTGGTGAGGCTATGCTCATCCTATTGTGAAGAACAGGTTATGTCCATCACAATGTGACAATATGGCTATTTTTTGTCACATTGTGATGATGGGGCTATGTTTGTCCATTGCGACCATAGGGATATGTTCATCACATTTCCACATTACTATGTGTGTCAGAATGTGACATTAGTATGTTCATCACATTGCGATGTTGGGAAATGGTCATTTCATTGCAATGTTGGTCTATGTTTGTCAGATTGAGACATTGGGTTTTGTACTTCACATTCAAACAATGGGTTATGTTCATCACATTACAACATTTGGAAATGTTTCTCACATTATGAATTTAGGATATTTGTAGCACATTGTAGTGATGAGGTTATTTTCACCATATTGCGATGACGAGGCAATGTTCATCACATTGTGACATTGCTATGTTTGTTAGATTGTGATGCACCCTGCCCCTCAGCGAGCAGTCGCTCCCACCAGGATCTCCTTCAATTACGGGCTCGAAGAGTCTAAGCTCTTCCAACTCCCCTCGGGAGTCCCGAGTCACCCACAATAACTCCTTCGGTGATCCCCCCTTCGAAAATCGAGATATCGCGACTCGAAAATTCGCGGTTCACACGAACACAGTTCACCTACAGTTCCAAACCCCGAACCCCGATGACACCTGTACTCCACCAGCTCTTATGGTCCCACATTGCCACGTCACTCCTCCACTCGTGTGATCGGGGATCACGGAATCACAATTTCAACTGTCCGGGTCCTTTGTATTTGAAAACCCCGAATACTGAAACCCCGATTCGCCGGATTCGTGCCACATGTCCTTGTCACGATCAACGGCCCCGATAAATTTGGGAAATCGCGACTCACGATTTTGCAAGGTATAAACTCTTACCTCGCCAAACTCCGAACACCGAACCCCGATAGGTGTTGGGTCTTACCTCCTACGCTAAAGGACTAAACCTCGTGCAGCTTCCCCACGATCCTACGATCAGCGGGAGTTCGCAAACCTCCCCGACGATTCAAGTCGTCGATTCTCTTCCTCTTGAGGGATATCTCCTGGGTGTATTCTCACTATGTCGAGAAAGAACTATCCCTCCTGAGCTTGATGTCTCAGACTCCTTCAGAGGCCTTCCACGCGTGTATTACGTGCTCAACTTCTAACAGCTCTCAAAGTGTCGAAGTCGTCCAGACCCTACGCGTCCACAGAGACAGCAGTCCCTACCTTCCTTTGCTCAGACTCCCTGCTGAGGCTTCGGCCTTGACTTGCACTTCACCTGCACGCTCTGTCAGCCCAATTCAACTTCTGGGTGAGAGAGAATGAGATTTTAACTGTAGAGCCTCCTCGACACACTCTATGCAGAGGAATTCAACTGCACTCTATGAAGGAATCTCCTGGCTCAAACAGAGAAACAATTGAAACTTATTTCCTCATTCTCTTAGGTTTCGAACCTGCCATGCAATAACATATGCATCATATAGAAGAAAGGCATAAAAAGAAGCAAGTATGCAACAGCATAATATCAACAACACACAGAAAACGAACACAGCCATCGAATTGAATCAAAGTCTTTCTTCTATTAATTCAATCTGTACATGGGTGTTCTTCACAAGTTCTCTGCTTGCTCTTTTTCCTTTATGAATGAGAATGATAATACAATGATACAAAGGAGGGTGCCTATATTGCATTTTCCCTCTCGAAAGTAAAACTGTCTAATCTACAGTTAATTCCTATCTAACAGCATTAAAACTATTAAATGCCTTCCTATCTATAATATAATATAAGTGCGCTCGGCTTTGAATGCCTTCATTTAAATGGCGGCGCAACAACTTTCCAAAGTATTTCAAAAATATATGTGCTGGCGCTATTTAGTTGTATGTTCTTTACTCCACGCGCTGGCTCGCTTGATGAGTGAGCGATGCTCCTGCATCAGATTGTGACACTACTATGTTCGCCACATTGCAACTTAACTATTTTTCTCATGTTGCAATCTGATTTTGCTTTTCATATGGGAACGTCGGGTTATGTTTGTCACATGACAAGGTTGGTTTATGTTTGAAATATTATGAAAGTGAAGTTTTGTCCAAGTTTTATTTTTAAATATAGAAAAGTCTTTCCTTTGTTAGAAAGGTACAAAATTTGAACTCATGATGTATTACATAGAAGAAAACTTAGGATCATACTTGTTCTAAGGACATTGATTGCAAATCATATTTAACTTTAGAGATGATGATTTTTACTTGATAGCAAATCAACTTGAACTCTGTAGATGATGAACTATACTTGAAATTTGATGATGATTTATTATTGTTATAAGGACATTTAAGTACACCACATATGGATAATAGAGTGTACACATTGCATGATGATATAAACTATGACCATTATACATCCATATCTAATTTTTATATATTTTTCAGCGATTTTAATTGTTAAACCATAATCTCAAACCATTAAAATAAGGAATAGTTTTATGATCATTTATAACCATAAGAATTATATTTTTAGTTATATAATATATAGTTACAATGTTTTTTTATAGAAATATTTTTAAACATATAGAAATTTTTAATATACAAAAAAATAAAAACATAATTTATTCATATTATTCTATTAATAATTTTTTTTAGAAAATTAAATATAAAAAATTGCAATATTTCTCAAAATTAAAGATATTTACAAATTTACAATGTTTCTTCAAAATTAAATATATCTACAATTCAAGTGGATTAAAATTAAATTATTGTTATTTAAACCGATTTCTTATTATTATAAAATAAATCCTAATACAAATAACTCTAATTATAATTCTAATAGGAATAACCCTAACCATAGTCTATCCCTAACACTAACTCTAATAACCCTAACCCTATAAACAATTAACCTTAATATACTATTAATACATTATTTTTGACATGTTTAATTAATAAAACTAATTAATAACTATTGTAAAAAGGAAATGTATGAATAATATACATACATAGCCTTAAAATAGAACTTGTGTAGTATAGTTAATTATTTATAATAATAATTATTAATAATATAGTTAATAATTGTTAATACTAATAAATTAATATTTATTAATATATAATTTATAATAACAATAAAGTATTAATAATATTATTAATGTTTATTAATTATCCCCAATAACCCCCCGGATGGGGTGCTAGTGAGGAACACTTGGCATGTAGCAGAGGCAGGGATCGGCCAACGGGGCACGGAGCCATGTGATGGGCTCGTGCCACCGCTCGCCACCCCACTCCTGCATTAAATAGCTCTTAAGATGTCGTAGTAGTTCATTTATGTAGCCTCCCTCTCCCTTTGCGCCTCATTTCATGGCTTGGTTGCTGGTGTATGCCCCTCGTATCTGCCTGCACTCTGTATGGCTCCCCCCTCTGTTGCCATGGCCTGATCTCTCCCAAACCTTCATGCTTTTTGCAGTCCCTACTCATCTCCAAGCACTTTATCTCTGCCTGTTTCGCCTGGTCACTTTTGGCAGCCACAAGAAGAACCTCATGCCGCGCTCAAGGGGGAGGTCGCAGAGAGGCTCTCCATGGAAACCTCGCCGACCTTCTGTCTCACCCCTTGACTCGCCTTACTTTTTCTCCTCCCCTTCCATCTAGCCCGAGCCTTTTCTGCCTCCCTCTCCCACTCCGCCCGTTTCGCAGTTTGATTGTCTAGCTATCATCCCCAGGCTGCCGTGTTCCTCCTCGTGTCCCCTTCTTGCCCCTCCAATGGTTGAGCCTGCCCCTATACCAGTTCTTGATTCTTTAAGGAAAGCCGAGGGAGAGCCACCTCCTCCTCGCAATAAATGGAACTCTGAGAACCAATCCTCTGACTCTTTCTTCGGCATGCAGCTAAGAGAAAGCCTTGCCATCCTCTTTGGCTTGGTCTTTGAACTCTGTGTGGGGGTGGAGGACCTACAATTTCATCTGCAAGACACAGATGGAAAGGTAGCGGTCCTTATTCATTTCCTTTCCTCCCTTCAAGAGGATTTTCCCTCGGACGCAGTAGGGGCAGCTACAACAGAGGAACCTTGCGCAGCTACCAGTGACAGAAACGCCCAGGTGCAACAATCTGCAGGGAATGGGCTGGAGCAAGCCAAGCACGAGGACATGGCCATGGAGGTGGACTCATCCCGACGACCGCTGCAGGATACTTCGATAGGTGCCGACAGAGCCTAGAGCAGTGTGAAGGCTGAAAAGCAGTGGGCAAACCAAGTGACGTATGTCAAGGAGGAACCATGGTCCGAGGACATCCATGCCACCTGGCCAGGTTATTCGACAAATGTCTAGGTCCATATTGGAACTTTAAGTTTTATTAGCTTCTCTTCTATTTAGCTGATGACCAGTCAGTTTGAGACTATTGTTCTTAGAATATTACACTACATATGCTTGCCTCCCCTACTGGTTGGACTCGTTTCCCCTCTGTTGGGGCAGTCCAGTAATTACAGTATGGCTATGTCTGTATTTTGAACATCTACTTTGATTTTGGAAGGCTTTTTATATATAATACTACTTACTTAAAAAAATTATCACCAATGGACACTTCAAGTAGTCACGGTTCACCTAAAGGTGAAGAAAAATATTCACAAAGTGGGGAGGAAGATAATCAGTTGAGAGGATCTTCACGACATGTTCAGCTTCCTGAGAGGTGTAGAGACTATGCCCTAATTAGTAGCATTTCAAATTTCATAGAACCCATGAGTTTTAATAAAGCCAATGAACACGATGAATGGCGAAATGCAATGGAGGAAGAATATGAATCTATAATGAAAAACAATACTTGGGAATTGAGTGAATTTCCTAAACATAAAAATCCCATTGGATGCAAATGGATATACAAACCCAAGTTTAAATCATATGGTAGTACAAACAAATATAAGGCTAGATTGGTGGAAAATCGGTATTCACAAACTAAAGGTATTGATTATGTTGAAACATTTTCACCAGTAGCTAAATTGAATACTATCATATTGTTAATTTCTTTAGCTACAAAGTATCATTGGAAGCTACACCAATTGTAATTTAAATATGCATTTTTGAATGGTGTAACGACCCTGCTTAAATAGATGTATATGATTATTAATTATAATTAATTTAATAATATAATTGTCCTAAAAGATTAGCTAAACCATAATTATTTCTTAAAATAACATTAACTAATTAATTATTATTAATTAGTTATTCATGATTGTCAATGATTAATTTAAGTATTAATTAACTCATTAATTAATAAGGTAAATAAATAAAAGGAGGATAATAAATTATATTATTAAATTAAGTTACGTACCCGATAAGGGATAACATATTAACTGCAAGGGATAAGATATTAAATAAATGGGATAAGGGGCATTAATGGAAAAGGATAAGAAGGTAATAAATGGGTTAGGTAGGGAGTAAATGAGGTGGGGGAGTCGGTGAAGGAGGAATATGGAGGGGAAGGAGGTGGACAGGAAGTCATTCTACGAGAGGTTGGGGGATGGATTTTGGGAGCTCTGGGATTTGCAGAGAGAAGTGAAATTTTGGGGTGGGATTGTATCAGTCAGGCACCGCGGTTGCTGGAGGTTTTGGGCACGGGGGCCAGGATATCCATATGATATCCTGGAGCTAGGAAGTTACCTAGTTGGAAGGGAGGAACTAGGTTTTGGGCAGTGTTTTACAGTGCAACAACGGTCAAGAAGGTAAAGGACAAAGGGAGGGTTATTAACATCAGGTTCAGGTATTTAAAAATTATGCAATTGTTTTTAATCTCTTATAAAATTTTATTATTATTGATAAATTTGTATGCGAATGTGCTAAATTGTAGAAATTATTGAATCTTACTGCTATGTTTTAAAATAAATGGTTGTTTAATTTATCCAGCCCCTACATTTGGTATCAGAGTGTCTTAGTTTGAAATCTGGGCCTATGGGCCAAGTTCCCAAAACTCCAAGCGCTAACTCCAGCCATGCTTAACCTACAAACCAAACATAGAAATTTTAAAACAAATATAAAAAATATATATATATGCAAAAATAGAGACATATTCCAGGTTATTTCTTATTTGTATGAATTAGTCCAAAAAGGAATTAAAAATGTCCATATGTTGAAACATGAGACCATTCATCAAAGCGTTATGAAGATCAGATTTTTACCGACTCAGATTACTTAGAGCGAATTTACTAACCATGATAAATTTATGAAAGAATTATTTTGTTAATGAACCAAATGCAAATTAGCAAGTGAAAATATAAATCAACTGTGTAAAGAAAGGAAGCAAATTGAAACTTATTTATAGTTGTTTTAAGAAAAGGAAATGGTTCGACCCAATTGAATATACTATATAAAGGCTATAAGCGGAATGACCTTATGAAAAAACTCAAAATAATTCACACCATTATTGCATAAATTAGCAGGATGTCTATCAGCGTAATGACCTCATCCAAAGAGAAGGAATAGATCACAAAATTTGTCAAAATTACCAAGAACTTTGTAAATAGAATGAGAAATTTGGAAGATTGTGGTGTTTTGTGAGGGAAGATTTTCTAGATAACATTAAATTGTAGCAAAGTACAAAAATAAACCAGTATTGATATAAATGATGTGTCATGAAGCATATGGGAGATATAGGTGGCATCTGAATAATATGTTTTGAGATGAATGAAATTACGATTAAAAACAAATGTAACAAGGTACAAATATAAACGAAGTATGCAAACCAAGCTACAACAGATTGAAGCAAATAAATTTGAAAAAGCCACAACATAATCCAAAAAATTATGTTTTATCACGTAAGACTTGTATAGAGACATTCGAATGTAGTAATTCAATTACTCCAATTACCAAAATCACAGTTGTAACTTTTCAGCAAAAACGACCGTAGGACTATGAGAAGAAATTGAGGAAATTATGCCAATATCTAAAGTATGCATTGAAACGGACGATTCAAGATGGGATATGGCCCACAAATTTACCAGCAAATCATAGCACCAACAAAGTAGTGTGAAGCCCTCAACCAACAATTGAATTAAACTATGGACAATGGTTTCTGGACTAATCTCCTCGGCAGTCGACAATTTACGTCTGTCAATCTCTTCAACTGACCCGTTGAGCCACAACTTCAATCTTCTTCATGATTTTGTCAAATTTTGTCAACATTCAGCAAAATGACTGCCGCAAACCTGCAATTAGAAAAATCGGAGGCTTATTGAGGCATGTGACAAACTCCACCAAAGCAAAATGTCGACTGCACGGTGAAAACCTGCTATTCGAAAAACCAGTGGGCTCTTCTAGGTTAAAAATTTAGGGTTTAGTCATTGATAATCAAATTAAAAAGTGAAAAGTTTAACTGCAAGTTTTTGTATAAGTCATTGTGGACTTTATAATTCTCATGCCCCTTAAATTTTTTTTTTGGACAAATTCTAAATTTATAAAGCAATTGTATTCTTGGTCAAGAAAGTAATAAAAAATAAATAAATAAATCAAAAGACAGAAAGCCATAGAGCTGCATCACACCTCTCAAAAAAAAGTAGGTGAAAATCTGTTGTAAGCGTCATCAGAGAGAGGATATTTTAATATTTCCAGTGAGTTCAAATGTCCAAATTATTGATCAATATTAGAGGGTCGTCACTTGCTTGCCTCTAGTTTTGGCAACAAAATCATCCAGGGAGAGCTCCGAACCCTTCCATGTCATATTCCCCGATAAGATAAGAGGCACCCAGATGGTATATCTGCACTCTGTAACTGGGCTCTGTGACGAGAATGTTGTTGGCCTTTATGTAATTATGGACATACTTGATTTTGGTGTCATGGTGCATGTATTCTAGCCCCTGTGCCACATCTACGGTGAGTTGCATCCAGGAAAGACAGGAGCAGAGGATCGTGAATCCGGGTGCCTTGCTGACCCTCAAGCAATCCCCGAAGCTCGATCCCTGGATGTATTCCTAGACCAGATATGCATTTTCTCCCTCGCAGCAGCCTCCCAAGAGATTCACTATGCTAGTGTGGTGAGGATTACAAATTTCCTGGAGTCCTGACCTGAAATCCCTGATTTCTCTCATCCTATTTCTCACCATGATGACCACCATTTTACCTTTGAGAACTCACTTCCAGACGAACGATTTTTCCAGCCTTCCAGAGGCGAATTGGGCGGTGGCGTCTACGATTTCCATGTATCTGTAGATATTGGGGTTTTTTATTTTGGGTGGGAGTCCCTCAAATTGGCAAGCGACTGGGCACTACTAGAGGAGGCCTTCGACAATAGGTTGGAGCCACCCACAACAAACACAAAGGAGGCCGCAGCTATTAGAGACCAAACAGAAAATTCAGAAACTGTTAGATGAATTTCCTGAAGAAACAAGCCCTTAAGAGAAAACCCTCCTGAAATCGGGCTTAGAAATCCTAGCTTTAGATATCAATGGCCATGAAAAGCTAGCTGTTGTGAATTCATATTTCTTTCCCTCATATGAGGTACGCAACGCCCAACCATGGTCATGGAGCTGCACAAACGCAAAACGTAATACACAGTGCTCTAAGATGGGCATTGAGCCTACCGAGAGGGACAGAGCAAAGTGGAGAGGCGGTAGAGGAAGGACGCGGAAGTGAAGGACGCGTTTAAGGTTGGGAGGGATAGGTGTTTGGTACTGAGAGATGGAGGCCAGGCACGTGGGCCTCATGCTACAAGCCTGACCTTAAGGGCTGCCAGATAATGCCTGTACATTAAACTCTTGCCATTATATTTTTTTTATATTAATGTTTAGTTTAATAGTTTATTTAAAAGTATTAATACGCCTTTTAAATAATTAAATTTTCATTTTTTTTTTATTTTGATTAAATTTTAGTTTTATAATTTATTTAAAGGTATTAATACGCTAGTGTAAATTTAAATAATTTAATAATATAGGGCTAAAAAAAAAAATTATGGAGTCCGTGAGGATCGAACCCCAGACCTCCCCACCGGTCAAGTCTTTACAAAGTCCGCCTTGCCAACGCACCACACGATGTGACTTTTACAAATAATTTCACTTATAAATACTTTAATTGTCATACCCAAGACCACCCACCAAGCAAAGCGTCTTAAGAAGAACACTAACGCCAAAAGGTACATAGCGCTGGTGAACGCCAAAACGGGGTTGGCAGTTGGGGATAATTGTTTAGATGCCGCAGTTTAATCCTATTTAATCATTAAACATGGTAATTATAAAACCTTACAACATTTTTTTGATGTGATTAGGTAAATGTTAAAAGAAAAAAAAAAGTAAACATGTTAACGGATGCCTTGATAAATGCGAGAAAGTTATGAACAATAAATCAGACCCATTGATTTTGGAGGACGACTAAGAATATGCCAGCATCTTCAATGCATAGCCATCAGATAAGGGTTTAAGTTTAAATAAGATTAAAAGATCATTAATTATGTCCATTGCCAATAGGTGTATGCCTTTCGGCGTAAATTAATAAACATAAGGTCGGAAGTCACTTTAATCAAGTTGTAAACAAAAAGTTAAAAAGGGCTTAGACTAGGACAAGCGGGAAGGAGGCGACATATGCACTATGAGAGTAATCTTAGGAAGTGGCGAGTGAGGTGCAAGGCTAACGTAGCTATAGGGAAAGGGAACCAATAGTTATTTTCATAGGGGCGAAGAAATCAAGCTTAGACGCTTAATCCTAACCCTAACCTAGCCAATCCCCTAATGGAGTAATGTATTTTTACATACAAGTAAAGAAAAATTACGCCTAAACCTATTTCTAGTTTGAGTAGCACCAATTTGAAACATCTTGGAACTCACCCTGACAACTTTGGTGGATGCAGGTCAAGGCATACAGGATGGTTAGGACTTGAGGGAGTCGAGGCAGGGGAGCATCATCGCAAGCACTGCCAACACCGCCAGCGCCACCACCACCATCACCCGAACAAGCCCTCATACTGCGCTCGTTGGAAGCCATTAACGAGACTTTAAAGGGGCGACAACTGGCAGGGACTGAAGTGGAACCCCCACCGTCTGGAACGGTTAATCTAGAAGCGTCAAGGGATTCAGGGGGAGGACCTCCATCTGAATACATCACATGGGAATTACAAAAGATCAAACTTCTGGAGTTTGCCAGGGGTCGCGCTAGTGAACGTGTGAAAGGATGGTTGGAAGGCATGACAAGGTATTTTTCCTTAAGGGACTATGCGTCCAACTCAAAGGCAAAGATCGCCATTTTTCAGTTAAGAGACAGCGCCTTGAACTGGTGCGGCAACCTGAAAAGACAACTGCACCTTACCCCAGACACAGTATCTTGGGAACTTTTCGAGGAGAGGTTCTGAAGGAAATATCTACCAGCATACTACGAGGAACAACAGGTAGGGGCATTTCATGCCCTACTACAGGGAAACAGAACTGTAGAAGAATATGAGATCAGGTTTATGGAACTGGTCAAATATGTGTTGTATATGGATAACGACCAACGATAGGCAGAGCGCTTCGTCTATGGATTGAACCCTAAGATAAGAGCTATGGTGCGGATGTGGAAACCATCTTTAGTGGCAGAGGTGGTGGAAAATGCACGTTACGAGGAAGAACACATGAACTTGACTGGGGGTACAAGACCGACATTTCCGCATCGCTCGGGGTTCGTAGGGAAGGCCCCATAGAAATTTCCTAGGGGAGGGGGCTCAAGGCCACTGCCATATGGTAACAGAGTCGCGCCAAGGACAATAGCTATAGGGATTTCAGTGGCAGCGAGTGCAGCATCTCGTACATCGCCAGTGGCGTAGACAGGTCCACGACCATCTCAAGGAACAACGAGTAGGGGAAGGAGTTCCACGGGAAGGAACTCATTTCAGAGATATTCACATAACAACACACAGGGTCAATCTCATGTTACCTGTTGGAGGTGTGAAGGACCCCATTACCAGCGCGACTGCCCAAAGTCACAATCAAGGTTCGTACATAGATAAGGAAAGGCACTGATGGGGAGAGCAAGTAGCAACCACCAGATTTACGCTGCGGTTATTAACTGCCAGGCTAAACATCAATCCACGGTGGTGGAGTCATCAGGTACGCTAAATCATATCAATGTTAAGATTTTGTTTGATTCTGGTGTGACAGATAGTTTCATTTCACCATCTGCATTAGAAAAGAGTGGGTTGGCAGCCTACGAGCACGATGA
>ML782076.1:242059-328445 GCA_009831015.1 Picea engelmannii | reverse complement strand
ACTAGCTACACATGCATTTCTTGTACATATACACTAGTATGTATGAGTTTTCTTGACTTACTTACTGATAATGTCGGTTAATTGTTATGAATGTGTGAACCGTGTTTCTTTTCCTTGTACCATAAGATACCTTAACTTCGGGAAGAAGTTTCCTGAAGGGTGGGTGTATGTAATGACCCTGCTTAAATAGATGTATATGATTATTAATTATAATTAATTTAATAATATAACTGTCCTTAAAGATTAGCTAAACCATAATTATTTCTTAAAATAACATTAACTAATTAATTATTATTAATTAGTTATTCATGATTGTCAATGATTAATTTAAGTATTAATTAACTCATTAATTAATAAGGTAAATAAATATAAGGAGGATAATAAATTATATTATTAAATTAAGTTATGTACCCGATAAGGGATAACATATTAATTGCAAGGGATAAGATATTAAATAAAGGGGATAAGGGGCATTAACGGAAAAGGATAAGAAGGTAATAAATGTGTTAGGTAGGGAGTAAATGAGGCGGGGGAATCGGTGAAGGAGGAATATGGAGGGGAAGGAGGTGGACGAGAAGTCATTCTACGGGAGGTTGGGGGATGGATTTTGGGAGCTCTGGGATTTGCAGAGAGAAGTGAAATTTTGGGCTGGGATTGTATCAGTCAGACACCGGGGTTGCTGGAGGTTTTGGGCATGGGGCCCAGGATATCCATATGATATCCTGGAGCTAGGAAGTTACCTAGCTGGTAAGGAGGAACTAGGTTTTTGGTAGTGTTTTACAGTGCAACAACGGTCAAGAAGGTAAAGGACACAGGGAGGGTTATTAGCATCAGGTTCAGGTATTTAAAAATTATGCAATTGTTTTTAATCTCTTATAAAATTTTATTATTATTGATAAATTTGTATGCGAATGTGCTAAATTATAGAAATTATTGAATTTTACTGATATGTTGTAAAATAAATGGTTGTTTAATTTATCCAGCCCCTACAAATGGTGAGTTAAAGGAGGAGGTTTACCTTACTCAACCTGAAGGGTTTTCGGAACATGGGAAAGAACACTTAGTGTGTAACTTAAAGAAAACATTACATGGAATAAAAAAGACACCTTGGTCATTGTATGAGAAGATAGACTCTTTCTTTCTTCAACAGGGTTTTATGAGGAGAAAGAGTGATCCAAATATGTATACCAAATTTGATGAGAAGGGGTATATAGTATTTATTTCCTTATATGTTGATGATTTAATAATTAAAGGAAATGCAGGGATATTAATTGATGAAATCAAGGAGCAATTGTCACAAGTTTTCTTCAAAGGTTTATGTGAAAGAAATTAATATATCCTCCTGTGCCATATCTCACATAGATCACTACTACTACGGGTAGAATGAATCAATGCTTGCACTAGCTAGAACAAGAACTTGTACAACCTCTCATGTCTAGTACAAATCACTTTGGCCGAAGTGATGCTAGACCCTTTGGGGAAAAGAAGCACCTGCCCATCATGAAACAAGACCTCATAGCCCTTCTCCTCAATAGTAGAAACTGACACTAAGTTCTTCTTCAAGCCTGAAACATAAAGAACCTCTGTCAAAGTCATGGGAGGCAAAGAATCCCTTCAAAATGATATGGTCCCACAACCAGCCACCTTGACCTCCCGATCATCTCCAAGCACTACCTCTGCATCTCCACTCTGTGTAAGATTTGTCAAGTGCTCACGGACTATTGTCATATGGTGATAGGAACCACTGTCAATATACCAAGTATCGGGAGTAGTGGTCCTTGAGGATAGACACATAATCAAGGAAAATTCCTTGTCAAACTTGGTGGAAAACTCTTCCACCTCTGTTGAAGTTGTTGTTTGTTTCTTCTTCTTGTTTGGACATTGTCCTGCATAGTGCCCAAACTTATGGCAAGCAAAGCACTTGACTTTTCTCATGTCTTCCTTCCCTTCACCCTTGGGCTTCTGTCCTCCCTTTGGACCCTTTCTGAACTTCTTCTTGCTAGTGGTAGCAAGAGCCACATTCTCCTCCTCATGACCAGTAGATGAACTTCCATGTACATAACCTCTCCGGGTCTCCTCCTATACAAAGTCATCCCAAAGACGTTCCCAACCGGGAAGCTTCTCCCTAGCAACAATGCCCTCCAGAAAAACAACCCATTGTTTGGAAACACCATTCAATGTTGTTCTCACGAGATTATTGTCAGCTATGGCTTCCCCCACAGCTCCAAGCTCATCCCTCACCTGAGTCAATCTAGTAAGGTATGTGACCACATTTTCATCCTTGGTCATTTTTATGCTCTTTAGTTTTTCCCTCAAAACCATTTTCCGGTTCTCATTTGTACTCTGGTACAATTTAGTCAAGGACTCCAACATCTCATAGGCATGAGTCTTCCCCGTCAAGTGAGGAATCAAATGATCCTTGATGGCATCAAGAATAAATCTCTTAGCCTTGATACTCTTCTTATTATAGGCTACAAGAAGAGTAGCATCAATAGGTACCACAACAGGATGAGTAGTGGTATTCTCCACAATGTCCCACAACTCGTTCTCTTGCAAAATCAAGATCATCCTCTCCTTCCAAGCACCAAAATTTGTTGCCCCATCAAGTTTGTCTTCAACTCTCAAACCAGTAGCCATGACCCTCTTTCTACTGAAAATCACTTATTCAAAAATTTGCCCTGTGAAATGTCTGTTGTCTCAACTTTTTGTCTACTGAAATTTCTGCCTCTCTTCAACTCAGCTCTGATACCATGTAAATTTTTTCAGACCCCAACCCAGTTTCAATCTCGCTGATTTTTCAGCCAAAGTTAAATGCCCAAACCCAGTTTCAGCATTGTTTCAGCATATGTTACAACACTGTTTCAACACTGTTTTAGCATATGTTTCAGCACTGTTACAACATATGTTTCAACACAATTTCAGCACTGTTTCAGCATATGTTTCAACACTATTTCAACACTAGTTATATCATTGTTTCAGCATATGTTTCGCACTGTTTCAGCATATAAAAACTTAACAAAAAATAAACTTCAGAACTGAAACATGAGGATTCTGAACATCGTTTTCAACGTAGAAATAAAATATCAGCAGTATGCAAAACTCAAAAAATATAGACACAAAGATTTTCGGTCTAACTTCAACCCTGGAAAAAACCCACAAGGGGAAAACCAGTGAGAGGGGGCTTTTATTATTTATGAGCTTCTGAGAAATTTCTTTTACAGCATATTCATCTTCAGAAATTTATACAAACTTATCTGGACTTTCTTTTGCAAAATCCTTCTGAATAGTCCTGGAAAATGCTCCTCGATTTCTGTCCCAAAAATTCGTACAACTGTATGGTTGTCCCGACAATTAATGTTGTACGGACTGTCTTGAAATTCATGCCAAAACTTTGCTAAGACTGTACGAAAAACCTAGAATGAATAGCTCCTTGTAAATCGTGTTGTATGGCCCTCAAAATTCGTGCCAAACTGTACGGACTGTATGGAAATACACTCAAAATTTTATTACAATAATTACCTCGATTTTTGTGTCAATAAATGTTCTACGACAACCTTGGAAAGTGTGCCAATACTCTCAAAAATTGAAGCTATTGTCCTCCTCGATTTTTGTGCACATTAAATGTTGTACAACCTCCACAAATCTGTATGGTACGGGCTGTTCTTCCTTGCTGTCTGCTGCCTCGAAATCCATGCTGCTCTTTGCTTTGGGATGCGTGCTCTCCTTCAGCAAATGTTGTCTCTTTTCTTCAGCTCAACCTCTCTCTTCCTCTCTCTTGTTCTCTCAACAAGAATGCTTGAACTAACCAAGAATGGGTGCACCCTCTTGCCCAAGTCAACCTCATGATGGAAGGTGAGGGGTTTTCTAATCTAACGGTTGAGATTAGATTAGATGGGTGGATGAGATTTGGTGTCTCTTCACTCACCCTCACTTTAGTCATAAAGTCACATTTTAATTTGCATCTCACAAATTAAATGACTAGGACCCACATTAGTCACTTTCTCCCCCTTAGGCACCTAGGGAAGAGAAACACTTGCCTTGGTACTTTATTTTAATTAAAAATTTAACAACCCTAAGTGATGTAGTAATTCCTTCAATGTTCTTAAACTTGACCATAACTTTATCATATAACCCATCTACAACAACTCTTAACTCAAAAGAGAATTTAAACTCTTCTAACATATTCCAAAGGTTAGTCCTTGGCATAGTGTCAAAAACTTTTCTAAAATCAATCAAACAAAAAAGGGTATCATTTTTTTCATTAAAGCACTCATCTACAATGATCCTAAACATAATAAGGTGGTCCATAGTTGAATGGTATCCTTTAAACCCAACCTGGCCTTTAGTTTTTTTTCCATTTCTTTCTAGCCATCTACTCATCTTCTTTTCCAAAAATAATTCGTATAGCGTAGCTAAAATGTGGCTAATGATAATGGTCTTATAATTAGAGGGATTTCTTTTATCCCCTCTTTTAAAAATACATGCAATGACGCTTTGATTCCAAGGTTTTGGAAATCTTTGCTCGATAGCTAAATTGAAGAGCTTATGTATGCGAGGGATGATGATAGGTCCTCCAATTTTTAATATTCTTGCTCGGTAACCTTCGATGTCCTTATTTTTTCCTTTCGACAGTCACTTAAGCACAAACTTAATGTCTTCTATAGAAATCACTTCATCATTTGTTAAACATTTTGGAATGTTGTGCATGACATTAGGGGATTCATAAATATTTTTAAGGTAGAAATTCCAATCCTTTAAGGGAATAATATTATTTTCATTGGTTTTAAGAGTTAGAATTTGCCTCTACAATTTCTTAGGATCTATATTAAATAGGTGCAAAAGATTCTCTTGCTTTCTATTTAGATAGACTTTTTTTTTCCTTTTAATTATGACTTTGTATCTATTTATCTCTTCAAACTTAGGATTTATCGTAAATAGGTGAAAAAACTTCTCTTGCTTTCTATTTATATAGCCTTCTTTTTTTTCCCTCTTAATTAACGTTTTGTATCTATTTCTCTCATAAAAATTTAATGACTTATTGGAAGCATCCCTAATGGCTTGTGTAGCAATTTAAATTCATTATAGTACTGGGGGTTAGTTGTAATATTTTTCTTTTTACATAGCACATAAATAGAGAATTTGTTAATGGAAGTAGAGAGAGGATAGTTGTAAAATTATAATAGTCAACTTCATTATTGGTGTGATAAGCTATGAAACTTAAAGCATTACTTAAGTATTTTAAGAAAATATCCACTTTCTCTTTGTCAAAAAGTGTCTTTGATTATTAGAGTCCTCTTCAATGGGAATTTTGTGCATGGAAAAAATTATATTTTGGGTTAAAGGTCTATGATGAGAGTGAGTTTTGTGGTTATCTAAAAGATCAAAGTTTACTATTTTCTTGTATATGGAGATATTTGATATTACATAATCAACTACACTGCTACCTAACCCATGGGTACAAGACATCCTGTAAGATTTTTTCCACTTTCTTAGATCATTGCAAATTTTTAAATCTTGAGAACTATAGAACTTGATTAGCTCAGTACCGAAAAAAATCTCAATTAGGTCCTTAGATATTCCCTTGTATTTGTTAGATAAAATAAGGTCCTCATCTAGTCATAGAGCATTAGGGTTGGAATCATTACTTAAAATAATATCTTGATTAGTTTCAGTTATAGCATTAAATTATCCTAACATGAGTATACTACCTTCAGTTTTCATATTGTATATATCTTGCTCTAATTTTTTTTTAGGGAGAGTTTTTTTCTAAATTGTTTTTTGTATAAAAGGTAGAATTAATAAGTGAAAAATAACATATTTTTTTATAAAGCTTGTGAACTTTAAATATGTGTTGATTGAGAAGATACTTCTTATGAAATAGAATGTGAGGAGACAAGTTCATTTTTATGTAACAAGTTATTCCTCCAAACCCTCTGTGAGAGGATTTTTTATTCCATGTTGAACATAAAACAAATTGTTCTATATTAGGGATCTTAGATTCTTTGTGCTCACAATTTTCAACCAAGAAAACAATATCAATGCCGCTCAAGTTCTAACTTAGTATAGGCTCTTTACTCCATGGAAAACCATGGCAGTTCCAAGAGAGGTTTGAAAGTGTCCCAAATTTCTATTTATTATTATTTTTTTGGTCTCTATCCCTAATAATAGTGTTTCAATTCATAATGATTTCCCATTTACCTTCCTTCATGACTTCTTTCACCTTTTGAACTTCCTTCCTTAATTCAGTGTGGTCCTTTAGAATGAGGTCTTCATTTATAAATATTCATGGCCCTTTTAAGCTTGGATTTTTGCTAAGTATGCCATATTAATGGTCATGAGAGCTTACCTTAACCTTGATCAATCTATATTTATCTTCAATTATTTTTCCCAACCTTTTTTATTTTATGAGGCAAGTTGTCTCAATTTGTGATTTATTTTTTAGTTCTTCCTTGAATATTGTGAGGGTGTCCTCATATTTCCACTCTTTTACACCAAATATTATGAGGTTCAAGGTTCCTTTGTTACATTAATGATGTAATCATACTGTAATTCTATGATATTGTTCATTTCCTTTTTGATGGATATGATATCCAACCTAGGTTCTAAATTATTTACAACAAAATTAATAATTAGCCTTTTGACCCTAGGTTGATTGTTTGTTTTCTTGGATTTTTATGCTAAAAGGCGTACACCTATGGCAATGGGCACATTTAATGATCTTTTAATTCTAAATCATAATCTTATGGCTAGCAATTGAAGATGCTGACATATTCTTGGTAGTCCTTCCAAATCAATGAATGAGATTTTATGCTCATAACTTCCTTGCATTTATAAATGCATCCGTTAATCTATTTAGTTTTTCACATTTACCTAATCATATTAATAAATTACTATCTAGCCATATGATTCCCAAGTTTACATGATTAATAAAGATTAATATTCACTCAACCTTTTATTGCCACGTTTAGATTATTAGTAGTCATTACCTCAACCTCACTACCACATATTGCATGTATCATAATAGTATTGTGCATTAAAATTATGGCCATGTTTGACCTATATTCAATTTTTAAAAAGTTATTATTTCCATATTATTAATACATTCATTACTGGGTGGCGTTTCATATTATCACTGCCTTGTTCAATTTAAAGTTAATACTGGTTGGTTTTTCATATCATGGCAGTCGTTTTGTGATCATATACCTACACATACAATATCCATACTATTATGGTAAACGATTGTAGATGCATTGGAGCATAATCTAGAGATATGCTATTGTAAATGGTTATGGATCGATTCGATACATTGGAGCACAATTAGTGATCAATATCCATACTATTATGGTAAACAGTTGCAGATTGAGCAGATGCATTGGAACACAATCTAGAGATACAACTATTGTAAATGGTTGTGGATCGATTCGATTCATTTGAGCATAATCAGTTATCAATATTTTTAGCATATTGGAGTGGGAAGAATACTAAGTGAGCAAAAAATCAAGCACGACGAGGTAAAATAAGGTAAAATTTCTGGAATTGGTTTCCCTAAACCTAAATTGCATTGAAATTTTCCATGATATGTATTGTAATGTATAGTATATCCATCAAACATAAATATCAAATTTCTGGTAGAGGAATGAGAGTGAATGATCTAAATTTCCAATAGACTCATCTTCTCATCTATGATTTGTATCTTTGATATGATTTAGGTTTTACTGTTTTATGTTCTGAGTTTTATTGATATGATTTAGGTTTACTGATGAGGGATTTAGTTTTTAAGGTTTTATTTTATAAGTTTTATATTTGATATGATTTAGGTTTAGTGACCAGGAATTTAGGTTTTACAATTTTATGTTGATTTTTATATGGATGCATGCGGGATGCATGCGCGCTTGAGCCTTTGTTCAATGGTCGGCCATCATGCATGCAATGAAGCATTTATTTTGTGGCTCTTCTAGTTTATTCTATTTCTTGTAATCTATCCTTCATATGGAGCTCACTCTCCCACCTTAAAATTTTATTTTCTATCTTTGTCTCAATCTTTTCTTTAAAAAATTTAAATTTATTATTAAGCATTATTTCCAGCTATGTTTTAAGTTTGACTTCTCTCTTTTCAAAGCTTTTCTAATAATTCTATATATTCATATAAAATATATAAAGTTAAATTGTTAGGTCTCCCCTTGAGAGTTCTTGATATCTAGGGTGAATTACTCATATTGTTTAAAAAAAAAAAAAAATAAGAACTGTAGAAATAACTTGTTTACCTTGTTCACCTTGTAAACACAACCATAAGAAATATTCACCCAACAACACATTTTCAATATTCTTCCCATAGGCGGACAAGTATTTAGTAATGTCTTAGTAGGGATACACCTCACCTTTCTTTATCCCATACCAATTTATTAAAAATACTGATCCACAACCATTTACAATAGCATTATCTCTGGATTGTGTTCCAATACATTTGTTTAATCTTCAACTGTTTACCATAATAGTATGGACATTGATCCCTAATTGTGCTCCAATGTATTGAATCGATTCATAATCATTTACACTAGCAGTATCTCTATATTATGCTCCAATACATCTGCAACCGTTTATCATAATAGTATGGATATTGTATGTGTAGGTATATGATCACAAAACGAGTGCCATAACGAGTGCCATGATATGAAACACCAACCAATATTAACTTTAAATTGAACGCAGTAATAACGTTGCAGTAAATATATGTAGGTATATGAATGCATTAATAATATGGAAATAATAACTTTTTTAAAATCGAATGTAGGCCAAACATGGCCATAATTTTAAATTGAACTCAGGTTAAACGGTTCACATTCCATAAAAATTAACGTATAATACTATTATAATACATGCAATCCGTGGTAGTGAGGTTGAGGTAATTACTGCTAATAATTTAAACGTGGCAATACAAGGTTGAGTGAATATTAATCTTTATTAATCATGTAAAAGTGGCAATCATATGGCTAGATAGTAATTTATTAATATGATTACGTAAATGTGAAAAAGTAAATAGGTTAACGGATGCATTTATAAATGCAAGGAAGTTATGAGCATAAAATCTCATTCATTGATTTATAAAAATTACACTCATTAACACCAAACACCCCAGTATTAAAATCATTTCATGAAACCGCCAATTTATAATTTAACGATTTAGTAATGACCTTCTTAAACCAAATTTAAGAAAAAATAGTCATTAACACCAAACACCCCATTACTAAAACAAAAAATATATATAATATATAAAAGAATAAATACAAATATACTTTTTTTTAGTAATGAGTTTTATTCACCCACAAATATCTATATATGAATTTCAGAAAATATTAAAAAGATTCAAAATTTAATTTTACAAAATACTTAAATTTTTTTTTTTTTTTTATTTAAAAAAAACTGATATATACAAAGTTAAAAAAACAATAAATTTCTAAATTTTTTTTTTACAAAATAGTTAAATTAGAATATTTTTGTTTTTATTTAAAAAAAAATAATAGATACAAAGTTAAAAGAAAGTAATAGCAACAAACAACTAATCACCTATAAAAATATATTTACATTTTATATAATTAATTAATAAATAAACTACATAATTTTTTTTCCAATTAAACATAATTCAAAATTTTAAAAAATAATAATTTTAAGAGATATACAAGTTAACAATATCAAATAACATTAAAAACGATATTATACTTTTTAAAGGATTATTAATACTGATGTATCTCTTTAAACATAAGAATAAAACATACTATTTTAGAAATTCAAAATTGATAACTAAAAAACACAACTATTTTAGAAATTCAAAATTGATAACTAAAAAACACAACTATTGCAAAATGAGAACTCCCTCATATGTCAAGAAAAATGTGTCAAAAATAAAAGCATCCATGTCGAGGGAAAAAAATATATGTAACTATTGCAGAATGAGAACCTCATATGTAAAGAAAAATGTGTTAAATATAAGCATTTCAACTGAAAAAAAATATCCTACTTACATTTCAGGAATAATATCTTATTACATCAAATAAAATAAATAAATACAATCTCTCAAAAGGAAAAACAGTGTCCTCCCATGTTCATTGAAAACTAATGAATTGAACATGATAGAGACATTAAAAACTAATGAATTAAAAATATTGTCTTTTTGTGCGTTGTTTTTCCTTGATGTTCGATGTGTGCTCCTTTTCTCGTTCCTTTTCCAAGTGTCTTCAATAATTATTGTGTGTTTCCCAAATTGGCATGTGTCATCACAAGGACACATAACATGATATGATATTCAAAAGTGACCACTAGTTTTGAAATTTCCCAAATTGGCATGTGTCATCACAAGGACACATAACATGATATGATATTCAAAAGTGACCACTAGTTTTGAAATTGCATTGTGCCTTATTGAGAAAATTCCTATTTCAAGAGATCCTCGAACAAACTATTTTTTGGGAAACAAAATTATAGGTGAGGTGCACCCTTAGTTGTAATTTGGTGTCAAGATTCCAACACAACTAACGATTCATCCACCAAGGGCTCGATTATGTTTTATGGTGAGTTGCAACTCACCTTCTAAATCCATTCAAGGACACATTGACAATTTGGTCCAAGGGCATAAAATCCAATCTGAGGAGCATAATTGAGTTCCTTAAGCTCCCGTAAGTGGTTTTTTCCAAGGACCATGTGATCATGCTACCCACAATTGATCGACACAATGTACTTCAAAATTGACCCCTAGTTAAGAAATTGCATTGTGCCTTACTGAGAAAAACCCTAGTTCCGACGATTTAAAAAAAAAACATTTTCTGGGAAAGGAAATTGTATGCTAGGGGTTGTCCTAGTTGTAGTATAGTTCCCTCATTTCAATGCAACTGAAATTTCATTCATCCAATGCTCATTAGAGTTTTATGGAAATTTCCAACTCATGTCCTCAAGCCATTCAAGGACATATTGACAATTTGGTCCACGGGCATCAAAATCCAATCCGAGGGACATAATTAATTTCTATTAGCTCCACCCCAAGGGTGTAGGGTAGTTGGTGATGGAGTGTATTGTTAAGGCACTCTGTTATCTGAAGTCACTGGTTTAAAACCTTTTATTACCTTGTGCGTCTCATATGGGGTATCATGGTCACACTTGGAGGTTATAGCGGTAGCTGTCAGATAACACGACCCCATGTCACTCTAGTACGTTCCTGACTAGTTCTCAATTCCGACGGTCACAAAAAAAAAGTTCTATAAGCTTCCACAACTGTGTTTGGATAAGGACCATCTGACTACACTACCCAAATCTCCTGACATTGTGCTTTTCAAAATCGACCCCTACTTTAGAAATTGCATTGTCCCTAAATGAGAAAAACCCTACTTTGTGAGATCCTTGAAAAACTATTTTTCATGCAATGGAATTCTACAAAATGGGTTCCCCTAGATGTAATCCAATTCCCCACGTCCAATGCAACAAATGGTTCATCCATCCGAGGTTCAGTAAGAGTTTTATGGTGAGTTGCAACTCACCTCCGCAAGCCATTTAGGGATATATTGACAATTTTTTCTTGGGCGATAAAATCCAAACCAAGCAACATAATTAAATTTTTTAATCTCCTACAAGTGTGTTTGGACAAGGACGAGTTGACAGCGCTACCCAAATCACCTGACAAAGTGTTTTTCAAAACCAACCGCTAGTTGAAAAATTGCATTCTCCTTTATTGAGCAAAGTCCTAGTTTCAAATATCCTCGAACAAACTATTTTTTGGGCAATGAAATAATAACGATGGGGTTCCCCTATGATCCAAATTATGTTAAGAATGAAATGAGGTACAATAAAAAATATAGTAGAGAATATAGAAATACATATAAACCCAACTTCTATTAATTAATAAGATAGAAAAATATTGTAGAACACAAATTGGAAGATTGGGGTAGCTTATCTCTGAAAAGAAAGAGATGTTGTCCATGCTTCATTCACAAAAAGATTTACATCATACACCATTGCATTGTTAAAGGACCTCCTTCACCTCAATTATATGTGAGAGAGTGAGAGGACAATAATTCCCATGATGCATGTGGGATAAGTTGGTATAAGATTTCAAAATCCCATAGGCATGTAAAACATTAGGACTTCCTCAGCAGTCACCCATCCGAGTACTAACCTATCCCAAGCGTGCTTAACTGCGACGTTCTAATGGGATTTGATGCATTAATTTTATGCTATAGGAATGAACATAGGATCACTAGGAATCTATTGCATGATGTCTATAATTAACAAATGGAGATGGAATTACATTACATTCCCCATCAAACTGGTGAATATCATGGTTTATCAAAACCATAGGCTTGAAAACAATGATTAAGTGGAAAAGGTGGATGGCCACCGAGATCCACCTAGATCATTCCTCCCCACTTAGAAATAAATCATATCCATTGTGTCAAGTTCCCTCGAGATATGGGGAGAATTTTGTTGAATCTTAACCTTAGTGAGTCGCTTTCCTTGTTGAATTAGATGCTCTACTTGTACTTGGCCTATGGAAGCATGCCATGAACGTATTGGTGCAGGTGTTAGATCTGTTCAACAAATCTAGTTGCATGGTCTTCTCCAGTCTAACTGTGGGAGGAATTTGTCAGTGAACATGTAGTAAGAAGAGTTATATCAATGGGGGATAATTGCTTGAACCCAAAGAACACCTAAAAGGGCCATGGCCAATAGAGCTTTGCTGAACATATGGAATACACTCATTCTATGGAAGGGAGCATCATGAACCATGTCAATGGAGTTATTGACCTGATAATGCATAGGCACCCATGTAGGTGAAAAAATATATTTGTGCTCCTCTACAAGCTTTCCAACTTTCTTTTGTTGTATAGAAAGGTCTTGCATAGAGCCTGTAGTTTTCGTAGTGACATCTTGTTCACTGTTTGACTAGATCATGAAGAGGGAAAAATATGTGGTGTGAGAGATTACTTTGTGACATTGCTTTTATGAGATCAATGAAGTGGTAGTATTGAGAGATACATATTATACCCTATATAGTTGACCCCCCATAGTAATAATGAAACTATTGGAATGAGACTCATAGATAGTATAAAATTTCCACATATATGGTTGTCCCAAGAGAACATCACATAATTCAAGTAGGGAAATATCACACGGTACCTCATCCATGAAGGGATTGATTCCATAGGACAAGAAACATTTCTAGTTGAGACATATTTCTCATCCACAACTCAACCATACGATAGTGTATGGTTGTGTTTGTGGCATCATTGGAAGCTTAAATATCTTCACAACCTCGGATGAGATCATTTTTTTATGATTCTCGTTGTCAACAACAAAATGCAATGGGGTGCCATTTACCCACATCTACGAGTGGAAGCGGCACTCTCCCTCCTCAAGCTCCTTTGGTTCTTTTGGTTGTATTATTATGGCCATTATGGTAGCAGTGGATTCCACATCAATGATATGTTTCCATTTATTGTGCTCTGAATCAAAGTCTCATTCAATCTCTAATTCTTTTTCTTTGAGCTTGACTACTAATGACTATTTTGAGTGACATTCATCGGTGTTGTTCCAGGGTATTTTGTGGAACTCACACCACTTTCTAGACTCTTACTTGGACTTCTTGTTACCCTTGTTTTCCTACATATTAGACTATCTCTCTTGACATTTTCCTTCCTTGATGTATCCTTCATTATGTGAGTTAGGGTTTCATTTGTTGTGCTTCTATTGTGTATTTCCAAACCTGAACTCTCGTTTACTCCACTTCTTGAATTTCTTCTCAATTTTGACTGCATATTGATCATCGGGTTCTGCTCATACTATTTGATACCTAGATTTGTGCGTAAGGTATGAAATATGTTAGTGTAATCTTGCACCGTATGGTCTCTTTTGTGATGAAGAGTTATGCATATAATGTACTTTTAATCATATTTTTTGACAAGGTAGAAATCCTCCTTGAGGGTATCTACAAAGGTATCCCAATTGGGTTCTCTCTCGAATCACATAGATTCACCCATGGTGTACCTCTCTTGGTAACCTTCCCACCAAGTTATGACACGAGTAAGTGTTTTAAGGAGAATGAAGGTGATTAGTTGTCTCTCGTAAAAAAATTGCACATAGTGATAACCTACTAGTAGATTCAACCATTTTTCGACTGCATCTGCATCTATCTAGCCTTCAAATAAGTGGATATCAAAATTGACTTGTACCTTGAAGGGTGTTGCACCTATGAAATGACTACTTTTTGAGGATGCCTTGACTACCATTGGTAGTCATCAAAGGATGTGAGTGAATTTTTCTATCATCTCGTTCCTCTTTCACATGAGTTCTTCCTCGAGAAATGTCTTGAGAGGATATCCTACTCCTTAATCTCTATTTTCTTCAACATGGGAGGTCTCTTGGGCTGGAGAAATAAGTTGTCCTCAAGTGAAACTATATCAAGACCCAACTTTCTATACCATGACCTTGTCTGAGACGTTCTTTGAGAAACGATAAGGAATAGACTGTTATGATAATATTGATCTGGATTATGATGAGAATGAAATGAGATACAAATAAAAATATAACAGAGAACATAGAAATATAGTGAAACCCAACTTCTATTAATTCATAAGATATAACAGTGTAGAACACAAATTGGGATAATGGGGTAGATTATATTTGAAAAGAAAGAGATGTTGGATATGCTTCATTCACAACAAGATTTACATCACACTCCATTTAATGCTTTAAGGACCTCCTTCATCTCAATTATATATGAGAAAGTAAGAGGATGATAATTTCCATGATGCATGTGGGATAAATTTGTCTAATATTAAAAAATGTCATAGGTATATAAAAGACTAGGACATCTTGGGGAGTCATCCATCCCAGTACTACTCTAGCACAAGAGTGCTTAACTGTGGATCTCTAATGGGATCCACGACATTAACGTTATGTTATAGGAATGTATATAAGACCACTTGGAATGATTACATGATGTTTATAATTAAAAAATAAAAATCACATTACATTGCATTCCCCATCAACAAAATATCATGGTTTATCAAAGCCACAGGCTCAAAAACATTGATTCAATGGAAAAGGTGGATGGTCATCGGGATCCACCTAGATCACCATAGATGTAATTTGGTGCCTCAAGTCCAATGAAACTTACAATTTGTCCATCCAGGGCCCAACTAGAGTTTTATCGTGAGTTTCAACTTGTCTCCTTGAAATCGATTCAAGAACATAATGCAATTTTTTCTAAAGGCATAAAATCCAAATTGAGCATCATAATTCAGTTTTGTAATCTATCGAAAGTGTGTTAGGTCAGGGCCCACTTGACCATGCTATCGAAATCACCCAACACAGTTTTTTTCATAATTGACCCCTAGTTTATGTTGGAGAAATTTTTATTTTCGACACATTAGTTCAGTGGGAGTTAACTTACTAGTTCTATTTTAAACTTTCTATTTTTACCATCACTATTATGCATGCATGCATTCCTAATGAAAGCTAACTACTTGATTGCTTTTCTTAATTATGGAATGTTTTTCCCTATATATGAGTGTATTCCACTCATTCATTGTATCATATTGATCATGATCTATGTATCAATCATCAACTCATTGGAATAGTGTGAATATATTTTCTCATTCTTCCATATTGAATCTCTCTTCTTTTCTTGATAATATTTGTTTGTACTTTCTTTAGCTAGATATCTTGTGAAGGTTTCCATGAAACACTGACATGGTATTAGATAGAAGATTTATAGAAAGGTAAAAAGGTTGAATTTACATCATATTTAGTTTCAGTAATTGACATGAATGACAATTCCATTATTGCAATTGGTGAGGTGGATCACAGGTCAAGGTTGTATAAATTCACTAAGTTTTCTGACGATGATTCCTCTATTCTACTTACACACAAGGAGACTACTTTTCATGCACCTTGAGTGCAACAAGAATATACTCTTGTTCTTCCATCAGTTTCATACATCAAAGATGATTCCATGCACTGAGATTCTTTACATGGAAATAAGAAAGTAGTATAGCCAGATAAGAAGCCAGATCCAAATCTTCAGAAAATGCCCAAGAAGGAACATACCACACTTTAGGCAATAGGAAACCTTGCAGGGAATCCATTAGATTTGAGCATTACTCGATCTCAGCATGAGGAACCTTCTCATGTACTTTCATCTTCAGAACCTGCGATGCCCATGCATTGATATATGGTTAAATCTATTGATCCACAAAACTGCAATAGGGTTGTGGGAAATCCATCATGGAAAGTAGCCATGTAGAAGGAGTATGACTCACTCCTATGGAACTAAAATGGGCATCTGGTTCCACTTCCAGCAGAAAGGAATATTTTAAGGTGCAGATGGGTCCACAGGATCAAGAGGTATAAGGATAGAAAGGTTGCCAAAGGACTTCATCAGATTCATAAATATTTCTATATCTTCAGGAAGACATTCACTGATCAGAAGTTTCATACTTTGCAAGATCGTCTTGTAGTGAAGAACACAATTGCCTAGCAATTGCTTTTTCTTCTTTTGATATATTATCTTTTGAGGGGGGGGGTTTGTTCCCACGTAGTTTTCCCTCTTTCCTCACTTTTATTAAGTTTTCATTAGTTGCATTGTACATGATTACCTAAAATGGCCTAGTAGCTGGAACTCATTGTTTACTCCACAGTGATGTTCAGGGGGGTGTTGGAGAAATTTCTATTTTCGACACACTAGTTCAGTGGGAGTTAACTGACTAGTTCTATTTTAGACTTTCCATTTTTACCATCACTATTATGCATGAATTCATTCCTAAGGAAAGCTAACTTCTTGATTGATTTTCTTAATTATCGAATGTTCTTCCCTATGTATGAGTGTATTCCACTCATTCATTGTATCATATTGATCATGATCTATGTATCAATCATCAGCTCATTGGAGTAGTGTGAATATATTTTCTCATTCTTCCATACTGAATATCTCTTCTTTTATTGATAATATTTGTTTGTACTTGCTTTAGATAGATCTCCTATGCAAGTTTCCATGAAACACTGACAGTTTAGAAATTGCATTGTCCCTTACTTAGAAAAACCCTAGTTTTGGAAATCCTCGATCAAACTATTTTCTTGGAAATGAAATGATAGGGAGGGGTGCCCCTATCTATAATCGATTTCCTCAATTCAAATTCAACTAAAAATTCATCCATTTCACACCTGGTTATATTTCTATGACAATTTGCAACTGGCGATATAATCCATTTAGGGACATATTGACAATTTGGTCTGGGGGCATATAATCCAAATCCAGTGGATTAATTGAGTTCCATAATATCCCACAAATGTTTTTGGACAATTCCCATGTGACCACACTAACCGCAATTTTCTGACATGGTTTTTTTCAAAATCAACCCCTAGTTCAGAAATTTCATTGTCCCTTACTCAGAAAAATCCTAGTTTTAGAGATCGTCAATTTTTTTTTTTCTAGGAAACAAAATCAAAGGGGAGTGGTGCCCCTAGTTGCTATATGTTTCCCTGAGTCCGATCCAATTGACGGTTCATCCATCCAAGGGTATATTAGTTTTTTATGGGGAGTTTCAACTTGCCTTCTCATTCCATTCAGGGACATACTGACAATTTGGTATGGGGGCATAAAATCCCAATGAAACTATTGTTCGAACAAGTAGTTTGAACAATTGTGATTCTAGGAATGTGCAATTTACTATATTGACAAGAATCAATAATGCTCATAACACATGAAATAAAGTGGGGGTTCATAGAGAAAAGGTGTCTAAGTTTCTTTTAGAAGATTTCACTAAGTGACGCATAAAATGGCATGTACACCAATATGGTCGTAGGATGAGTGGACTTATGACGAGAGCGAGCTAATTCCATTTATCACAGCCTAGCAAAATAGGATGAGTGGAATGTGCACATGACATAATTGTATAATAATACTATCAACGTTGAAGAAAATTGTCATTAACCATAAAAAAACATGAGAATACTTCAAGATTTTATACTCTTCTTCATTTTCATTTTATCTCTATCTTCAATGCTAGAGTTATTGAATAACTTTTTTAGAGATTGGGAGAAACATTACAGGACTAAAGCAACACTTGATCTTGATAAGCTTTTGTGAAATTTTGAAACCATAGTAATACTTGGAGTGTTAGATGTGGAGTGCTTGGAAATCGTACTACACTTTGTGTTGCTAGTGAAGGTGTCAATGGGGATCCTTTGGTGTGTTATATTTTATTATTGTGTATATTTCTTTGTACGGTTTCAAATATTGGTGTAATTACATTTATTAGGCCCCATTTTCATATTTTGAGGATCAAGATTCATGAACTAGTCCTCGAACAACCACCTTAGACATTTGTATGGTATCTTTTTCCTTCAACTAGGAATATGAGCACCATTATTATGTTTTTCATAGATATTTGTCACTCTTTGATGTTTAAATATTTCTAGTATTGGGGTGAAAAGAAAAATGAACCTTTGTATATTCTTTTAGAAATTATAGGATAGCATGGGTATCTTATATGATATCATGGGAATAGGGAAAATGTGTACATAATCATCATATTTTCTATCGCGATGGAGGAGAAGAGGATAATGTTGAGAAAAAAAGGGTTGTCAATATTGAAGCATTTAGTTGGTGTAGTAGACGGAGATTAATGGGGTGTTTGAATCATGATGACATGGTGGGGCTCTAATCTCTATCTTGTAGGAAGGTTGGTATAGTTGTGAGGTGGTGTGAGAGGTAGGCACAAAATCTAGTGAGTACTATTATGTGCAAATAAGGAAGCCATATACTAGGGTTCTTTATTCATGAACAATTCTCTCGGAGGCATTCTATCATTAACAATTGGTGATAGTATGGTAAACTAAGACAAAAACGTCTCATATACGATCAAAATCATGTGTATAGTGTATCAAGTTTGTATGATTAAGGGATGCGTGCATTGAATGCCACATCACTTGGGAAACATGGGTATGTGGAATTCTATTTATATATGTATGTTCTTTTATTTTTTACTACAATACTTCACAAGTTGACTATATCGTGGATGGTTATAAGTGTTAGTGTGTATTTTTTATAATAATATCATGCAAATATTTCATTTCTATAACAAAAGTGTGGTCCTAGAATTCAAAATTTTCTTGGTCATTTGGGTTGTTAGAATAATTTCCATGGGTGCATTGTTCAATTGAAACAAGATTATGTCTTGTTGTCATAAAACTTTCACTGTTGAAGTATCATTGTCTTTATTAAAAGTTTTATTGTAGAAATCAATGCTTTATGGTTTATTTTCCTTTTACTTGGCATTTAACACACATATTCCATTGCATTTCACTAAATTAATATCATTTACTTGTCGTTGTTATAAAAGTTTTGGATGTTAAATTACATTGTTTCTGTTTACAAGTTTTATTACAAGAACTCTTTCTCCTTCATAGCTAGTGCTCCAGGGCTCCTTTTCACTCTTTAAGACTCTCTTATTGACATTAAATGCATAATAACACCTCACACACATGTAGTTGATCATTTTTTTTTTCTAAACTATTTCTTAGCTTGCCCCATTCCTAGACCTAGCCTATATCAACATGTTTTAATGAAATGCTAGAATTGTTGCACCATTATAGAAGGGATTTGGTGAGAGAAATTGTTGCAAAAAATGTGTTTTATTTATAAGAATCACATGAGTAGAAGAAGAACATGGAATTTCTAAAAATCTAGGCATTGGGGTGATGATGGGAGGGAGCTAATTCCCTTGCTCACAACCTAGGAATTATAGGATGAGTGGAATGAACACATCACCTGATTGGATGGGACCACATTCAAAATTAAAAAAAAATCAGTAAACCACAAAAAAACATGATACTAATTCATTATTTTATACTCTTATTCATTCTCACTTGAGATTTATAAGGTTTTGTGGAATTTGGAAACCCTAGTATACTTGGAGTTATTGAAACTTGGGGAATATTCTCACAATCTAGGAATGCAAGGGATGGATATAGAGAGAACCTTTGATTTCTAATGCTCATTCAAACCATTATATAAGGATAAATTATGAATTTACAAATTAACTACAAACATTTCTCAATGACATACCAAGCCCATCTTTCTGAGGATCATTGGGCGGTGTTGAAAAACATCATTGTTCTTATTTACATGCCTTCATGTTCGTATGATTTTTTAAATAACCTAGGAGACACAAAGGACAAAATTAGAAGTAAATTTTAAACTAATCTAAAATAGAAAAAATAAAAACAAACAACAACATATCTCAAGATAGAGAAAAAATAACATCCCACATGCATGTTTACATACATATAGTCATTCATGTAGACCATCAATATCACTTCCAATACTAATGGTCTCCATTAAATTATCACCCTCAAAGTAGCGCAAGAAGTATCATACCCTTGATGAGTTCTTCATTGGATTGTTTGTATTTGGAGGCTTGTACCAACAACTAAGTTGGAAAGTGGTGTGCAACTTCACCTAGTCTAAAATATTGAAATACACAACCACCTTTCTTTTGTGTTTTTTTATCCCGTGTCAGATATTCTCCTTTTATAGCCATCGACCAAATTAGAAATTGAATTCCTTTGGATTTTATTACCGATATCATGAGGGTCTTCTTTCCCTCTAATAAATGTGTAAACCAATAGTATCTTATCCATTCACTACCTTTTCGGGATACCACAATGTGTATGTTCCCTACAAAAAATGGAGTGCCAACATGTGAGTGCAGTAAATGGACAAAGCATACAAAATTCATGCTAGTTATTGAAAATTAATATTTTTTTCATCAAACCGGGTTGTATGATATCTGAGACATGATCATATTCTAACTAAATGTTTTATTAGTCCTCCTCGAAATAAGATAATTCCATATTTATACATTGACCAATGATCCCACTTATTACTACTACATGGACCAGAGAAGCAAGATAATTTTCTTGTCCATATTTGAACTATTTCATTACCCGATGTTTGAAATGAATGGAATCCATGAGTGCCTTGGATTATTTTTATTTATATAAATGTGAACGATATACATTGAACACATCCCCAAAATATCTATCTATGTTTCCTCTCCTGGTTGATTGGTCTTATTCCCTTTTTGTTCCCTCTCCTATTACTTAAGAACACCATTAAACAACGGATTTTTCATCTCGAATGAGGGAAATAGTTGTGAAATTCATTTCTTTCCTGCATAACATTGTTTTGATGCATTCCCTTACTCCATCATGCTCCCCTTTCCCACGCCCAATATTGAAATAGTTCCAAATATACGGTACCTTGTGTTTTTTGTGCAAGATGAAAAACCATTGAAATACAAGGGCATTTTTGAACTGGCCCACAAAACCATATGACCAAATCCAATATTGATCCATTTTATGTTCCTATCTTTCAGGTAATTGTACAACAATTTAAATGAATGTTGTACATAATCTAAGTCATGACGACGATAATCACTTATGTAAAAGGGATCCTCCTTTAATATAATGTTATTTTCTTCGTTACTATATGATCCATGCATGCATGTGATATGGACAATTATGTTGACCTTCTTTGAGTGATAATAGTGTATTTGAATCTCAATTTTTGGTTGGAGGGTGTAGTTATAAAAAACATAAACCACTAATAAGATCGTAGCAATGGGAAATGCATCTCTTCGTGTTAAAAAATGTTCATCCTACCATCGAGATACGTGGACACACTAAACATATTGTTTCATTTTTTCGGAGTAGTCCTTGATGAAATCACATACTTGTACATGCGAAGTCACCAATTATATATATTTTATTTTTCCCTTTGCAATATCATATGTGACATATTTAAATATTTTCAAGTCAACCTCCTTGCTTCTCAATTCATACTCATCTCTCACATGGATGCACTTTCTTAGTAATTCCATTCCACTGCACCTAGGTCATGTCACCTATAATCAAGATTTTTAATAGAATGTACAACCCTCTGGCATTGTACAAAATATGTTATGAATAAAGTCTCTAGATGATGATGATGACAATATCACTGAGCATTCTTGCATAAGGGTGTTATGAAATACACGATATGTGTGTGTGTGTGTGTGTGTGTGTGTCATAATAATAACCATACTTAATATAATATCAACAAAAAATGTGTTACAACATACCAAGGATTGCATTTTTCAAAAGATCTTTAAGTGCACTATGTACATTCCTAAATCTCTGATACAATTTTGTCTTTGTCATTTCAAGAAATGTTTAATGTGCAATTCATGATCCCTAGAACCCGTTCTCAATTTGAGTACATATTTTTGGTTGGAATAAGGCTTACTATTGTACTGCTAGAAATCCTATACTAATCCCTTAAATTATCCAATTAACTTCATGTCAGAATGAAATAGCCTACCAATAAAGACCCGCAAATCTGTTTGGCCACCTATGTCCAGGCTATCTCGTCTATTAGTATAATTTCATATGGTTTTGATACTGCATTTCATGATATGAGAGTTTTTTTTTTTTATAAAATGATGTTTTCTTGTAATATTGATAATAATTGATTGTGACAAGTTACGTTGAGCTACATTACGGTCTTCAGAACGATTTTTATTACTAACTTTTTGAAAATCATCCTCAAGGTTTCTAACAATATGATGACTTTTTTTTGAACTTTTAACTATTTTGATGTCTAAAATTTTCCTACACGTAGTCAAAATCCTAGATGTTAACAAGGAAAAAAATAATTGACATTCAGCTATATCATATTTTGGTTCTAAATATTTTTTAATAATTTTATATGAGTGATAACGAATAATTTGGTTAGACGCCCTGGGCCAAGAATGCATTTGGTAGGGTCATACGATTGAAGAGGCTTGGCGATTATGACATACGAATCCAATAAACAATAGCATAAAGCCTCTCTTGTTGATAATACACTTGGAAAACTAGCTAGCTAGGAACCCCTCCATCTTCAAAGATCAACCCTCCATGTCAGACATTATTGTAGCACAGGGACTTAGTTTCCTCTCTCATTTCCCTTAGGAAAAAGGTCGTAGTTAAGCCAGAATTCTTTCTGAAGAAATGATGGACTTCTCATGACCATGGGATTATTTTGATGGGGCTTCCCAGAACAATTTCCAGAAATGAGGGGGGGGGGGTGATCTGTCCTCCATTTATCATATTCATATTTCTACAAACCTCAAATGGGATTGGGACCTAGAAAAAATAATTATATATAGTTGACGGCCCTAAAACTATTATTGACTTTTGTTGGGGAAAAGGGAATTAAATATCTTCATATTTTTGGTGACTCAATGATAGTCATAAATTGGATTAAAAAATCACAAAAAATCTTTAACATCAGACTCCTTCCAATTCTTGATGAAGTTTTCATCATTTCAAAATCTTAGGAATTTTTCTCTTTGCGACATGTATACAAGGAGCGTAACATGGATGCCTATTTATTCTCTAAGGCGGGCTTACAAAAGGATTATGGTAAATGGATGATAGCCAAATCAAAGGAAGGATCTCATTATGAATTATTACATAGACCATTTATAGATCTGATGGGCTCTCATGGCCCTGATCCCTAAGTTTATGATATGTTTTCAACTATTTTGGTGGCGGCATCGAAAATCTGTAGTATTTGTTTTTTTTCTTAAATATAGTTGATTACATACAAGATCTACCTAGATATATATTGTGTTTCCTATTCCTTGTGTTTGGACATGGTTTCTATTTGAGTATATTGGAATTTTGGCTAGGGATATAATGTACAACAACCCTTATGTTTATGGGCCTCAATGGTTCTTATTCTTTCTATTCTTTGTTAATCATAGTTGAATAGTTATTTTTGTTTCCTGAAGGATTTTTTGACAAAATACATGGACACATATATTCTTCATAATGTAAATTTCACTTCTTCTCGAAATAAAATTCACTCTTTTTTACAAGGAAAAATTAATAATTTGGTTAGGTAAATTACCTTCAAGTGATTCTAGACGATGTTTTGGGGTTCTTCTTCTTAGACTACCTAGTCTAGGTAGGTCCTATGGACAAATATTTTGGCGCTCTTGATCTATTTATTGTGGAGTTACAAACATATAAGTTTTTCCCTAAAATCTCTTTCAGGTCAATTATGGGAGGAGAGTGGACATGCCCATGAATAATTTTTGGAATGTCTGATTGTGCAATAATAGGTTGCACCACAGAAACTTCATCACCATAAGACCTCTCTAATTTCTTCCATTGTATAATCATCGCCTAGCAAATCCATCATCATATGGTCATCCACAACTTGTCTTGATGAAATAGTCATTACAAGTTTACTAGAGATATGAATTGGATTGGCCTCTAATGAAATCTTTCTCTTTGCTTGTGGAGATGGAGGAGGAAGAAGAGAAACATCTATTGCACTACAATTGGGATTGTCCTCTACTGAAAGAATGTGTTATGTCAGAAGTAAACTTTCCTTTTCTCTTTTTGAATCATCTTTTCAATGTTTTTTTATTTCCTCGAAGACTTTCTACCTCAATTGCGTAGGTTCCCCATGTTTAAATATAAAAATTGTCTTCCAAGTACACCAAAAGACTAAAATTTCCTTTCAAAAGTCCCCTTCCAATTATACAACAAGACAAGAAATGTCTTCCAAGTACACCAAAAGGACGAAAAGTTCCTTCCAATTATACAATAAGACAAAAAATGTCTTCCAAGTACACCGCAAGACAAAAATTTCCTTCTAAAACTTGCATTCCAATTATACAACAAGATAAGAAATTTGTTCCAGTTATACAACAAGACCAAAAAAATCCTTCCAATTATACAACAAGACAAGAAAACCCTTCCATGTACACCAAAATACAAAAGTGACTTCCAATTATGCAACAAGACAAGAAATGTCTTCCAATTACACAACCACACAAGAAATGCCTTCTCTATACACCAAAACATCAAAGTTGTCTTCCAATTATACAAGAAGTAATTTTCCTTCCAAATACGCAAGCCAAAAGTTTTATTTCCATTGATACTTGTCTTCCAATTACACAAATTTGCCTACCAATTACACAACAAGGAAATATTTTGTTTTGCAATGACACTAAAAAATAAAAGACTATTTTTTGTTGTCATTGTTTTTGCATACATATGTTGGGATGGTTTCAGGATTTTGGGAGAGAAAGAGGTAGCATTGTGCATGCATCATATTCTTTCCTAGCAAGAGCATGTATGTGTTCCAGGAATCTGTGTGCACTCCTGGTGGGTAAGAATATGAGGGGGGGACAATGTCCATCCTAATTTATGTTTTCTCACAAGAGCACATGCATGCTCTTAATGAAATGAACAATTTTTTTTCGAGTATGTAGGTTTCCACGGTTATTCATAATAGTAGAGAATTTTTCTGGATAAAACTCTGTGAGAGGTTTCGAAACGTCCAACGTTTTGAGTGGACACTCCACCCATTATTAGGGACATAAGAAGTTATATGACTGGAAAAGAGTGGTGTGGCTTGTATATAGAGAAGATTAATGGTTAATAATCGTTAGAGAGAGAAAAGGGAACGCATAGAAATGGATAAATTCATAAATTAATAGAAATAGGCATTGAAATTCGCTATTCAATAATAATAACATGGTTTTTAATGAGATGAGAAAAGAGGTGATAAGAAGAGGAGGGTGGGAGGGGAAATAAAAGAGGGGATTGAGATAAAAAGACAAATAATAATAATAAAGTATTAAAGTAAGGGATGAAAATGAGAAGATAACAAATGAAAATGAAAAAATTATGGTAAAAATCGTTAAGATTGGAAGAACTATATAAAGAAGGTGATAGAGAAATAGTAATAAAAATTAACATGAGAATGATTTCTATTGAGATTAAAAGGATACTAATTATTAATGTGAGTTGTTGGGGAAGATTAATAATGAAATAAAAAGGACCCCCTTAATGAATTAAGGGTGATATTTAGAATAAAATTATTATGAGATAATTATATAATAGAGAAAAGATAAAAATAATTTTGGAACTAAAGCGAAAGGATTTCTTTAATTAAGAGAGAGATTTAATATAGATAATATAAAACAATGATAACTTGAATAAATCATAAAGGTTAAATGGTGAAAAAATGAGATAAGTAGAATTTGGAGCCAAGAAGAGAAACGATGAAGAGAGAGGAGCAATTAGATGTGAGGAAAAGAAACTAAGGAACCTTAAAGGATGAGGGAAAGGTTGGAGATGATAGGGTAACTAAAATCTAAAAGGAGGAAGCCTAATGGTCAATGTGATAAATGGTAGCCTTCCAATGTTGGTTAAGTTTGTAGCCATATTCACGATTAAAGTTATTAGGGTTTTTTTCGATGTAGAAGTAAGAAGTACATCCTAATAACTTTACTTTAATCATTAGTTTTTTTTTTAGTTTTGTTGTTTAACCTATTAGATTTATCTGAATTATTATTAATTTTTATTTTTTTAAGAATGAACTTATATTATATTAATCGGGTTGTGCCAAAGCAACATCAAGAAAAAGAATTACAAAAGGAGACTTCCATCCTGTCAAAATTTCTAATTCTATATCAAAAGGAAAAATGTGTCTTCTTAGATTATTTGTAGGCTCATCAGGGTTAATTACATCCTTGTAAAGGCTTCCTAAACACCAAATAACCTTAAAAAAATACATTAATTGGAAGAAAAAGAGTCCAAAATTTTAGGATCTCTAGGAGGAACTCCTTCCTAAATCTCCATTGGGACATTGCATCGTCTGTTGGTTCATGCTACATTATTAGCTCCTCCTTTTCTGGAGTGCAGTCCACCATGAACATAAGATGAACTTCCCATTCGCTAGTTGTTGATATAATATTTAATTTTATTTATTTATGATTCCATTCCATTCCATCCTCACTTTCTACAGTTCCCAAGGTTGAGCCCCTGCCTATAGTTTCATTGGTTGCGCCAACAACTATAGATTCATTTGGATGGTTCAGGGGTGTGCCAATCCTTATCTTTCTGGCTATCAGAACTAAGCCTGAACGTTGAGGTTTATATGTTGGCTCGACGCCCAACAATCCCCTTCCCACATAAATAAAGGGAATCAGACCCCTCAGTTCTAGCTATTTCTACATGCACCCGACCATTCTCTACGCAAGCAGGTGCTACCTAGGAGACCAGTTGTTCCCATTCACAATTCCTCCCTTTTCCATATAAATAAGGGGAGAGAAGACAAAACTTCGATTAACTTTGGTATGGAATGGAGGATTCAATTTCCAGAAGGTAGCATATCTACACGCACGTGACCCCTATCTATTTAATAAAGGGTGCATGATTCGAAATAGATAGTTAGTAGATAGATGTTTGATAGTATCCATGCCTCAAGTCATTCCATTCATTTCATTATCGATCAGATGCACAAGATAATGCGCTCCCGCAGACCAAACAAATGCATGCGACGAAATCATTGTATTGCGATAGTGGGTACCCCACCATAGAAGACTGAGTTCGGACTGGGGTTCAGAGTGCGCTAAGTCCACCACCATTGTCAAACTATTTGAATGATCTGCCTCCGAGGAATGAATTGAAGAGATCGTTCTGTTTCACGTTTCAGTTCTTCGCCTGCCAGCTATTATGCAACTCGAAATTTCTAGGAGGCCACAACACAAGGCTCTGAAGAACTTTATTCCTCCACACGGTTCTCCAATGCAGCGGGGACCACATAAGGAGAAGAGCGACCAAAGAGTAAGGAGCACCTGCATATAACTAAGGAGAACCACATCCAAAACAAAAACATGAGTGAAAGTGTATACATGATCTCAATATCCATGAGGCGGGCATATCGATGTTCCTTAAAATGTAAAAATACAAGATGTGATCATGGCAACATGGGGCGAGAGAAAAGTAATGAAGATGTCATAGTACAATAAAATAAAATGAAATATGGGATCATGGAATTATGGGGCCATATAAAAGTACATAATAATAATAAATACTCCATCATGTTTGAACACATGTGAAGGAACACTGGCACCCCGAAAGGGGGTGAGAAACCACAGAGGCCTTGCTGAAAAACATCGTGTGTGGGACTTGGAGAGAGCTCACTAGATGAAAGCTAAAGCCGGAGGCTCAAAAAATATTGAATATAGTAAAACACATCTCAAGATGTGCAATGGAAAACTGGATCCAACACTAGTAAAAACATGTATGGCTCTTTCCATATAGCTCTTTCCCACATTTTTTTAGCCCCCTACCCACCTAGGGGGCTAAAAAAATGTGGGAAAGAGCTATATGGAAAGAGCCATACATGTATGTTGGTGTGTGAATAGAACATATGGGCTTGCACTGGTCAAAGGAGGATGGGTTTTATAATATTGGTATAGTTGGTCAACAAAGAACATAAGATGCACCGTAAACATAAGATGCACTTCCCATTCAAGATACATTAATTGGAAGAAAAACAGTCCAAAATTTTAGGAGCTCTAGGAGGATTTCCTTCCTCAATCTCCATTGGGACAATGCCTCGTTTGTTGGTTCATGCTACACTATTAGCTCCTTCTTTTCTGAAGTGCATTCCACCATGAACATAAGATGCACTTCCCATTCACTAGTTGTTGAGATAATGTTTAATTTTATGTATTTATGATTCCATTCCATCCATCCTCGTGTTTAGAGTTGTTTATGTATGGTTACCTCTGCTTCTTTATTTTTATGGATTGTCAAGTTGGTCAAGGAATGCTCAAAATCCCCAAATCTGCTTAATCGATGATGGAGGGATGTGTCATTAGACTATGCTATTTAATAGTTTTTGGAGATTCAATCAGCATGCTTCCACTTGATATTGTTCGAAGTGACACCTAGACCCCATGAATAATGAGTGTCAATGTTTCCTTCCAGATAAAAAAACAATCCCACCCATGCTTCCCACCTCAATTATTATTTTATATTATCTATTTACATCTCTCTCTTAATTAACTAAATGCTCTTGCTTTAGTTGAGAAATCCTTTTTACCTTTTCTATATTCTATTATTATCTCATAATAACTGTATACTTAATCTCATCCTTAATTAATTAACTAAATCCTTTTGCTTCCATTATCATTATTATTATTCATCTTAATTTTTTATTATTATTTCTCTATCACCTTCTTTATGTATTTTTTCAAAAAAATTCAGTTTCATTTGTTATCCTCTCATTTTTCATCCCTTACTTTAATACTTTATTATTATTGGTTATCTAATCTCAACTCAATTTTTTATATATATTTTTATCACCTCTTTTATTATTCAGTTAAAAACATTATTATTATTATTATTGAATAGCTAATTTCAATGACTATTTCTATTAATTTATGAAATTATGAAGAGAGTGTCTAATAGAAAAATTGGATGTTCAAACCTCTAACATAGTTTATCCATAAAAATTCTCTACTATTAGATTTTTTTTTTTAATATAACCCATATAAGTTTCTTTTTTAATATGAACCATATAAGTTTTATGAATAAAGATGTGGACTAACCTGTGACAACTAAAACCTAGCGGCTTAGGATTAAAAGTACTTCTAAACATAACACAGTGGTTAGAACAATCGGACGATGGTGTAGGGATTGTGGGGTCCGCTTAAGGCTAAACTATGGAGGGGTTAAATGTCGAGTATAGGTGGGAGCTTAGGATTAGATGGAGCTAGGGCCAAGTGGAGGAAGGTTCCTGGGCATAGAGGGGGCTGACAATCTAAAAATGGTGGAGGCAGATTCCTAGGCATAGAGGGGGCTACCAGTCTAGTCTAGCAGGGGCCCAAGGGTAAATAGGGTCCCCTCTAACACTCTGTCCCTCTCCAATTTAATCATCATGAGATTGCCACGTCCCTGCAATCCAATACTTGAGAATAAGTGGTGTTACGGTTTTGTGGACTTTAGGACTTCACCGAAATAACAATCCAAACCTACATAAGAACTGTTCTTAGGGTTTCGTTGACTTCGGGAATCTATTGAAAGAAGAGAAGATGATGATGCAGGGTCACTGAGCAGCGGTCCACCCTCTATACCTCCGTTGGGTTCGAACATGGAACATCAACGTGGTGATTTAGCGGCAGCAACGCCATGTCCAGCTACTGTAAGCCTCACGGAGGGAATGAGATGCAGCGCCCCTTCGATTGTGCGCAACGGTGCTCAGGACCAAATCATCGATGGAAAAGGGCAGGCGGGGCATATTTTCTCTCAGAGGAATCCTGTGCAGTGTCGGTGGCAAAAAGTCTAGGCCATGATAATACTTTGTTCCCATCTGCATGGAAATCGCAGAGAAAAGGAGCAATCTTTCACTCAACCGTTCATTCCTTATCTTGTACTTATAATGGCAAGCCCGGGGAGTGGAGAATGCCAAAAGCAGCATGAAACGAGAAACCTCATCCATTTTCTCAGCATAGTTTCTAGATTAAGCATGCAATGGAAAATCGCATCCAATTTCTGAACATGTTTTTGTAAATCTGAAACCGTCGCGGTCATAAACAGCACGCCACGGCCCATCGCTGTCCGTTGAAATGGAATTTGAAACGGTAGGGTAATTGGGAAGAAACCCAAACCAATACGTCGTGAAAGGATGGGGAAGTGCGGTATATGCTTGTAATCTGAAGAGGTAAATGTAGGTAGATGCCTGCTAATCCTGTAAATTCAGGTAATCTGAAGAGATCAATGTACATAAATGCTCAGTAATCTGGTTAATCACCAGTAATTCTGCTCGGTAATGACAAACGGCCATATAAATAAAATCATGAAATCTCATCGTTTCATTCGCTCGAAGCGACCGGTATCAGAGTCTTAACCGCACGATTTGATTTTGTCATTAGATTAACCGATTAACCTGGCAGCCCATTTCCAATACGGGATGTTTATATGCTTAATGCTTATACCTAGGGTACATTTAATCATCTTTTAACCATAAATTCTAATCGTATGATTATTGAAGATGTTAGTATATTCTTGATTTTCTTTCCAAATTAATGAATGAAATCTTATATTCATAACTTTCTTGCATCTCATCTCATGTTCATAGACTTGGGTTAAGCTGTTTACTTTTTAACATTTATATAATATAATTAAAAAATTAATGTGTAACCATCATCTAATAATTAACAAACTTACTTAAAATTATAAATTTATTTTAATATTAACTTTTTCTATAAATTTATATTTCTGCCAAGTTTACCATATCTACCATACACCTATACCATAGATGGTAGCAACAGCCATAATTGCAACCCTTTCATATTCTTCGGTACTAGCTAGTTTAATGTAAAAACAATACCTACAAATTTGTATGTAATGTAATTAACTGTTGAATATTTTTTATTTTTTAATTTTACCAGGTAGATGATCTTCCTGACATGCCTAGCAGAGTGATTAATCACCGGTAAATTTAACTTAAACTGATCAAATTATTTACTGCATCATTGCTGGGTCGATTATTTACCGAACTAGAGATTTTCATAGATGTGATGTGAAGTAGGGTTTTCTTTAACTACGTGCATAATTTTTAATGCGTTGGTACTGAGTTGGGAATTTTACCATGAGAAATTTTTCGGCGTTCACCAGCCAAATTAAAATTTTACACAAAGTTTTATTTTTTTGTTGAGCTACATTTTATGAGATTTTCAAAAAAATCGTAAAGGTGGTTGAAGATAAAGAGTCGCCCGAGACGAGTTATATCTGAACAAGAACAAATATAATTGAGGAAGAATACCGTGCTTACACGTACCATTTCCTCTTTCGTATTCTCGTGTCAAACGCAAAAGTAACAAAATTTCAAATAAAGTTGCTATTAAGAACGGTTATTGAGAACTAGGTTTGAGAAGGGTTTAGAAAAGTTCAGAGCGGTAGACATTTAGGCAGAGCTACTGAAACTCGTCTCTGCATAGCGGGCATTGAAGTCGCAGATAAAACCATCGACAGATGCAATGCTCATGATAAATATGACTACAACGCAATTGTTTTGCAGGCTCACCGATGAAAAAGATATCATGACAAATTGCACATAGCAATCCCGCACCCTCAGCATGACCTTCGCCGACGAGCTCTTCGGAAATAATAACGGTCGGTGAAGAGTCAACGGTTGAGATTGCAGCAGCCATCGGATAAGTCGCATGGAGAGCAATATATCGATCTCTCAAATGACTATGAAGATCAAACCGTTGAAGCGTCACTTGTATGGATGGGGAATCCACCTCCATGAGCAGCAACAGCCGTCGAGAATCTAAGAAACTGCCACTCCATGCTATTTGCAGGCTACACACATTTCCGTCTGGGCGGCTCCAATCCTTTATAGTTCGCAACAGAAGAACATCAATGTTTTCTGCCATTGCAATCCTGACGTCCTTTTTATAGTTCAAATGATATGATTCGCAGTCGTTCAATCCTATTTCATCTAACTGTTGTATATTCACATAATCAGAAAAAGACTCCAATTCCCAATTATCTCCGTTCGCTTGTCTCATACATCTGAAGACTGCTGTCGAGATGAAGTTCTGCTGAACGCTCTCACTATCCCGGCACACATCATGTGAAACGACGTCAACCTGACTTTCAGTTTGTTCTGTTACTGGTACCGTCGCAGCTTCTAATATTGCCCATTGCACAAAGCTATCTGCTTGCCACCGTGCCTGCTTGTCTTCTATATATTTGTTAACCTTCTCAAATATTTCTATCGCAAGATCTCTATTATTACCAGGCATGATAATATTGCTCCCATTCGCTGATGCTTCCATTTCCTTGGGACTTTTAGTTTCACAAGATCGTGGTACGAAATGAAAAACAGAGTCAAGCAATAGAATCTTCGTGATTGGTTTAGATGGAAAAACACAGTCAAGCAATAGAATCTGTGTGGTTGGTTTAGATGCTTTTGTATATATAAAGACAACTTATTGACAAACATTGTTAGTATTATAATTTTCACTAGCCGACTGAGGAAATGGACAGAGAAATGGATTCAGTTTACCGATGACATAACTCAAATTCTTTTCTTCATTAATTTTGTTCATCCCATAAATAAATAACACAAAATCTTTTCATCATTAACTTTACCCCCTAAATATATAGATTTGGATACCTTTTCTATTCATATATCCAATTTGCCTTTTAGCTCTCTCAAAGTATTTTTTGCGAGTTTATTTTTTTTCACAATCATACTTTTAAATTTTCAAAGTATTTTTTTTATTTATTTTTATTTTTTTACACAATCATACTTTTAAATTGTTAAAGTCTTTATAGTAAGCAATGCAAGAAGGTGACTAAACTATACCAATTTACATGATCACACTTAATCCATTCAAAACAACATAGGATAGTCTAATCATGCACTCAATAAATAAAGAAGTTAACGTCACTAGAAAAGCAACTAGAAGAATAAGTCATTGAGTTTGAAGAGACTTATGCATCTTAGGAACTAAATGGAAAGACTTTTATATAGGTATCTATGCATCCTTTTGTTCCATTTATTGAAGATGAAGTCTACTTTATTTCATATATGTTTTGGAAGATATTGACCATGCATATCAAAGATTCAAATGTGCACAACTCACTTAATAGGTCGGAGGTGCACCTCCACTTTGTGGGAAATCTAGGAGAAGGACAAGATCTCACTTTGAGGAGCCATCTCTTGCACTTAAATCTACAAAATTAGTAATTCCCATGTGTTTCTACATGGTCTTGGCATCATACCCCAAATCACATCACATAAGAACTCTTTCTTTGACCAAAGAATAAAGAAATTTTTGTTCTTTTGCATATTTTTCACTAAGAAAAAGGGTGTGTTGCACTTTAGATGTCATTATAAAATTTTCTTAGCATATTTTGCAGAAAAAATTGGATATTTTAATTTCTCTTGGATAAATACCCAATTTAAAAATGAAACATCGCCTGAAATTTACTAAGGGAAGTCAAGTTATCATCATTTTAAAATCAACAAAATTTTCATCCATTTGCAATGTTTCATCGAAACTTCACATGGTATGGTATTTGGATCCTTTTTTTCCAATAGGAGAAAGAGGAAATATGCAAACATTTCATCAGTGCATCTACTTCATCAGATCCTTATAGACATCTACATATTCAACAAAATCTTCATCAGCCATAACCTTTCACATTTGCGAGGTCTCCTTGGAGTGAAGGGGACAATTTCTTAGCAGTTGTCTTTCTTTGCTTATTCAATTTTGATGCATTGTTCTTTGAGGAGGGTTTTTCCCACAATGTTTTCCCTCTTTATTCATTGTTTTGGTGTTCATTCATTTAGTTGCATTGAAAAATGGGTTCCTAATATGGCCATGTAGATAGGAGCCATTATTTATTTACACCATAGTAGTGTTGAGGGGGTGTTGGAGTAATTACACACTCACCTAGTGATTAATTTTCCTAATTGTGATAGTCTAAGGTTGGGGGTTCTATCCAGAGATGGAATATTCTCTCCAAAATGTATTGTCTAAAAATTAGGGTGCCTCCTATAAAATAGGGGTACATCCCTCTCCAGTTTGACTTCAATTAGTAGTTCCATTAGATTAGGTGGCAGATAAACTCTGATTTTTGTTAGTGAGTGTCTATATCACTCTAGATCATTACTAAGGTGAAATCTCTTGGTCATTCATCTATATATGGCGCATTGACCTATTATTAGGGTTTCTTCATGTATTTATTACACACTTATGTAATACAATTAGTACCTTCATTCTTAATTACTTCTCTCATTATTGCTTCTTTCTCTTTGGTTCATTTTGCAAGCTTTGTGTGAATTTCTCTACCTAGGTTCTCTCTGAATTTCACATGGTATCAAATCTTGTGAGGAGAAACATCAATTTCTTTCACATATACCTTTGAAGAAACCATTTAGCGAGGCTACCCTAAGTGATGTACTAATCCCTTGAGTGTTCCTAAACTTGGAAATAACCTTCTCTTATAGTCTTATTGTAGCAACTCATAACTCAACATAGAATTTAAGTTCTTCCAACATATTCCAAAGGTTAGTCCTTGACACAATGTCAAATTTGTTTCTAAAATCAATGAAACAACGAAGGATATCATTTTTTTCATTAAAACACTCCTTTGTAATGATCCTAAACATAACAATGTGGTCCACGGTTGAATGGTATCATTTAAATCCATCTCAACCTTAAGCTCTTATTCCATTTCTTTAAACACTTATGTATAGCTTAGGTTAAAATGGGGCTAATGATAATGGTCCTATAATTAGAGGGATTTATTTTATCCACACTTTTAAGAATATGTACAATGAGGATTTGAGTCCAAGGTTTTGGAATCCTTACTGGATAGTTAAATTGAAGAGGTTATGTACATGAGGGATGAGGATAGGTCCTCCAATTTTTAATATTCTATCTCGGTAACCTTCTATGTCCTTAGATTTTCCTTTCGAGAGTCACTTAAGCACAAATAAATGTCTTCTATAGAAAACACTTCATGCTTTGTAGAACTGTTTGGACTGTTGTACATGACATTAGGGGATTCCTAAATATTTTTCAGGTAGAAATTCCAATCCTTCAATGGAATCCTATTATTTTCTTTTGTTTTATGAGTTATGATTTGCCTCTAGAATTTCTTAGGATCTATCTTAAATAGGTGCAAAAGCTTCTCTTGCTTTCTGTTTATATAGTCTTCTTTTTTCTTTTAATTAAGGTTTTGTATCTATTTATGTCATCAAACTAAGATGTATTGGAAGCATCCATAATGATTTGTCTAGCAATTTTAAATGCATTATCATACCAAGGGTTAGTTGTACTATTTTTCATTTTACATAGTGTTATCACCATTTTGTGGGATAACTAAGGAGATCATGTCTCGAGGCCCTCGGGCTACAAATATGGAGCATTGAGAGACCACATGACCAACAATTTCCACTTGCACATATAGAAGCTCGCTCTATCACCACATTTTGATCCATTGTTAGTGCATACACCACCCCAACTAGCTTATGGAAGGGAGATGGGTCTTCTCCATGTGATACAAGACAAGTATTGTGGCAGGTAAACACTGTAATATTTAAAGCATTTAAACATGTTGTATTTGAACTAGTTTTCATTATAGAATACATGCTTGGACATTATGCTTTTGACCATGTTTCACCTTGTTGAGTGTCATCGATTTCCTAGTAAATGGCCAACCTTTGGGGAAGGTTTGTGACTGGGGTCCCTTGAGGGGTTATCATACCATTCCAGGCCATACCTACCACCTTCCTCTCATTACACTCCCATCAAATTGTTTTCTTCTAGGCCTTTTGACTTTAGTGACCCAAGAAGGGCATGTACCTTATTTCATGGGAAGAAGGGGCTTAATGTTTAGAGGGATTTATTGTTGGATAAAAATATAAAAGCATACATATAGACCTTCCATATGCTTCACCCATGGATCCCAGAGAAAGCAATGAAATGATTCTCTATAGGGAAAGGGGGACCTACAAAAATAAATGATAATGAATGCTTAAGGTGTTAGTTGGAGGATGGGAGGTCTCATCACAAGCCAACCTATCATGATCATGGGTATTTAGTGGTATTAAATTATTATAATATGGTCACCAAGCCAGGGTAGTGGCTCTCAGTTACACAATTGAGAGAAAAGGGGTCTCATCACGAGCCAACCTTCTCATTTCCACGAGGTATTTATGAATGAAATTGTCATTATGTGGATACCATGCTAGGATAATGGCCTTCAAATCATTACTTAAAACATGAAATAAATAAAGAATGGAAAGAATAAGGGCTTGGAAAAAGTGCTTCGTAAACGAAGGTGCCACACACCCTCTACAAAGGCACCCATAAATGAGATAATACGAGCCCTTGTATGTCATGAAACTCATCGAACTATGAATTATAAACCTATTCCACCACATCATCCACTACATAACCTTTAAAGGCCATCCTTGGGAGAATCCCCTACTTGAGGGCTTTGGTCTACCCAATATCACTTTTATGACACCCTCCCAAACTTAAACTTGGTCAATTGTATAGGGTTTTTGAGAATTTATTTAACTTGATGAGGTATTTTTGATGCACATGTTTAGGTGCCTTTGTTATTATATGTGGTTTACACTTGTTGTGATATCCTTGAATTGAAATATTTGGAGGGAATACCCTTGTGTTTTGCAGGACCTTGCTTGGTGACCAATTTTTGGAGAAAAAGCCTATTGAAATTACTAAGACACATGAGAGGGAGGGGTTGAACCAGTTGTTACTGTGCTTAAACAATTTATGACTATTCAAATAATTTTTAATCTCTTTCAAGTGACCATCAATATTATACAAGATATGAAAAAAATAAATAATGAACATCATTCACACATAAGATATAAATAGAGATAGATTTTCATGAGGAAACCCATAAAGGGAGAAAACCTCTTCTTCTTCAAATGATAGGCAGTATTTTAAGTTCTTTAAATCATCTGTCTTTGAGGACCACCTCAATGTGAGGCTACTACCTCTGATTTACAAGCTCCAACTTGTTGAGATCACCAACTCTCTGGTTTCTCTAGCACCCACTAGAAGGAAGCATCAACTCCCTAAACATTCCAGCACCAACTGGACTTATACAAGCACCAACTTGTTGAGAGTGCCAACTCTCTGATTTCTCTAACACCCACTATAAGGAAGCATCAACTCCCTAAATGTTCCAGCACCAACTGGACTTATACAAGAACCAACTTGCATATATAAAACTCTGTGTTTTCCCAAGCACCACCCTGCCACCCTGTTTTTCTAGCCACAACTAGATGGAAGATACAACTTCCAATATTCAAGCACCAACTTGAATATCAGGGTACCACAGTCCTCCCTAACACCACCCTACCTCCCTGATTATAAATAAATGATTGAATAATAAAAAATATAGGTGTTTCAATTCTTACCACTTCTTCTTTGTTCTGCAATTCTTCTATGCTTCTATCTGTTCTACAATTCTTCTCTGCTTCAAACTATTCTGCAATTCTTCTTTGCTTCAAACTATTCTGCAATTCTGCTCTTTCTTTTGTTTATTCAGCATCTCTGAGTTTTATCTCACACTATGCATACTGTAATTTTACCTTTCTTACAGTTCAACTCATTTATACCCACAAATTCTTTCATTACACCTCAAATCTACGAGGGCAAAAATGCATCAACAACTGAATCGCCAACCGTTCAAGAATCATGATTCAGTTCAACTAACTGAATCATAACTGAACAGTTAATCATGAAGAGAAGCAGTATCCCTTTGATCATCTTTCCAAGTGTCCAGCACCATTGGATTACAAGCACAGGGTATCGTGTTGATTTCACGATTTCACATTTTGGTATTCTTGTGACGTGATTTCTCGACACTCCATATCGCGATCGCTAAAACTCCGAAATTGAGCTTAGCAATGCTATATTCTTCCCCTCACGTGACCATTGGTGGTGACCACAAGCTTCGCCAAAATGCGCTTCGTGATTTTTCCGTGAGTCTCCTTGACTCCTCCAATTCTTGGTATCTGAAACTCCAAAATGGAGCCAGATCAACGGTCCACACTCTCCCTTGATCAATGACTCAGATTGAATCGTGGTTTCACATTTCAGGATTTCAAAGGATAGATCTCCTCGACACTCCAAGTCATGATCGCCAAAACTCTGAAATGAAGCCTGATCAACGGTCCTTATTCTCCCTTGATCAACGACTTAGATTGAATCGTGGTTTCATGTTTTGCGATTTCAAAGGATAAAAATCCTCCTTCCTTTGACTTTCCAGTCAACAGAAAGATGACCTCTCACCACGTGTAGTCTGCATCCAACAGTCCACGACCCTCGATCCAAGGGTTCATATCAATCCTCGATCCGACGACCCTGATCATTTCAGGATATCACATATCGTGAGTTCCCACACAATGCTCTATTGACTCCTCCAATGTGCAAGTCAGCGAAATTCTAGTCGCTCACCACGTGTCCTTCTTGAAGATGGATGGTCCTCGTGCTTTCGAGACTTTGTAAGTCCATTTCATCTTGCACTTAAATATCATGCTTATTCTTATGGATCCAACGATGGTCGGTCCTCGCGCTCATAAACAACGTCTGAGATTTGTTCTCCTCTTTTGTGCATTCCTCCTATCTGTATTCAGATCTGACGGTCATCGAGAATTATGAATGGGTGATCCAATGATCATTGTTGCTCTTCATTGTTGATCTTGTCATGCCATCATCATTGCATTTTTGATCTTGTTGATATCTCCATCAATGACAAACACATTGCCTTCTATCTGTAAATATGCCAAAAGTCTCCCCCTTTAGCAGTGATGGCAACCTTGACCTTGAAGAACCTGAAGAAATGCACTCTACACTCTATGCCTGGACTACTACTCTACCTGTTGAACATCCAACCAACCATACCACTGTAGCATCCTTTCCACACTCCCTACCACACTTTTTCTCCCCCTTTGACATCAATGTCAAAGAAGAAATACGCTCCCCCTGAGCTGTTGCAGTATATTTCGAAAGTATCAACAGGCACATACTCCCCCTGGCAACTATGTACGTAAGGACCGGAGTGATATTCACTAGAAATATAATAGATATTCAATAAGTACTCCCCATGCCAAGGTGAACAGATTAGACAAAAGAGGATATAACCCCCAACTCCTGACGAAAATATCCAAAAGGTGTCGTTGTTAATGGTTTAGTAAAGATATCAGCTATCGGTTCTATGGAAGGAATATAATTTACCTGAACAATTCTGTTTGTAACCTATTCTCTGAGAAAATGATATTTTTTTGGTATATTCTTAGACTTTGAATGTAGTACATGATTCTTGGAGAGACTTATGGCACTGGTGTTATCACCGTGAAGTGGAATGGGATCAGTATAAGTTACCTTCAAATCTTCAAGAGTTTGTATCATCCATAAAAAATTTGTGCAGCAAGTAGCAGTAGCAATGTACTCTACCTCTGTAGTTGATAAGGAAATATATTCCTTCTTCTTACTAAGCCATGCTTCTAACAAGTCACCTAGGAAGAATGCACCTCCACTGGTGCTCTTTCTCTCATCCACACGATTTTCCCAATCAACATCTGAATAAGTAGGTAACTAAAAATTATGATTTCTGGGATACCAAAGACCATAAGTCATTGTACCCCTCAATTATTTGAATATCCTTGTTACAGCTACTAAATGAATTTGTTTAGGATCAGACTGATAACGACCTACCATTCCAACAGCTTGCATTATATCATGACAGGATGTTGTGATGTATAGAAGACTGCCTGTCATTGATTGATATGTCCTTTGATCAACATCAGGTGAAATATCATCTTTACTTAGATTGCAACCAACCACCGTAGGTGTACTAACAGGAGAAGAATCTTCCATCTGAAATTTCTTCAACATCTATTTCAAATATTTCTCTTGAGAGATAAATATTCCTGCATAACTAGGATTTACTTGTAAACCAAGAAAGTATGAAAATTATCCTATCATGGACATCTCAAACTCTGTTTCCATAGAGTTAGAAAACCACTGGACATAGGATTCATTAATACAACCAAAAATAATATCATCTACATAGACGAAAACAACTAGTAAATTATTACCTTCAGACTTAATGTAGAGATTGTTGTCAACAGTACCTTTCTTGAACCCTTTATTTTGTAAAAATTTGTCGAGTCTATAGTACCAATATCGTGGTGCTTGTTTCAGTCTGTATAAAGCCTTTTTTTATCTTCCATACATAATCAGAATTATCTATCAATGAGAATCCTTCAGGTTGCTCCATATATACTTCTTCCTCTAGATCTCCATTAAGAAATGTTGACTTAACATACATCTGATAAACTTTAAAGTTCTTATGACATGACTATGCAAGAAACATTCCAATGTCTTCGAATCTTGCCACTGGTGCAAAAGTTTCATCAAAATCCTGACCTTCAACTTGTGCATACCCTTTATAGACCAATCTGGCTTTATTTCTAACAAATTGTCCTTTTTCTGACTGGGACTTCTTCATCAACTTTTATGTCGATACAATCAACCAATTTATGCAACCTCTTATTGTAGAATCTGTATCCTTTACTATTTGTAGCATAACCTAAGAAGATACCTTCATCAACTCTATCATCATATTTGCCAATATTTTCATCATTATTCTTGATATAACATTTACTCCCAAAGACTTTAAATTTTTTTATTGAAGTAGGTCTTCCAAACCATAGTTCAAAAGGAGTCTTGTTACTATGTGTCTTGAGATGAGATTTGTGAAGAATATGAACAATTGTATGGATTTCTTCCACTCAATATGTATGAGCAATATTCCTTTCATTCATCATTGATCTTTCCATCTGTTGAACTGATCGATTCTGCCTCTCAACTACTTCATTTTGCTGTGGAATTCTTGGAATAGTGTATTCTCGTTTGATTCCATGTTTATCACATAAATCTTTGAAGTTCCATGAACTAAAATCTCCTCCTCTATCTGACCTTAATGCATTCAATATTTTTCCTATTTGATTCTCAGTCAGATCCTTAAACACTTTGAATTTTTCAAATGCTTCAGATTTTTCCTTCAAAAAGGCAACCCATGTTAGTCTAGAATAATCATCAATAATCAACATAAAATAGTTTTTTTTTCCAATACCTTCTTTTCTTAACAGTCCACATAAATCCATATGTACTAAATGGAGAGGTTTTCTGTTGAAGGAATTTTTTTTGATTTGAACTGTGTCTGAGTAAGCTTGGAAAGGTTTACAAACAAAGTCATATGGCTTTGATATCTTTGGAAGATCTTTTACTGCCCCATTGTTTCTAAGCTTGATTATATGATCAAAATTTAGGTGTCCAAGTGTCCTATGCCATAGCCAACTTTCATCATAATTTCTTAAGTGGCATTCTTCCTTTTCTTCTTTTAACACATAGACATTGTTTTATGTTCTTATCCCTTTTGCAACCAATTGTCCTGAATTCACAGAGTTTGTTTTACAATCTTTAGAAGTAAAAAAAACTTCACATCCTCTGTCACAAACTTGACTAACACTTAGTAGATTATGTTTTATACCATCTAAAAACAACACATCTTGAGCTTTTCCTTTTCCATTACTTAGGCTTACCATTCCTTTACCTTTTATGTTTCTTGGCACATCATTTCCAAAAGTTACATTCCTTAATTTGTTTTCACTTAGAGTTAGAAACTTACTTTTGTCTCCAGTCATATGTTTGGAACATCCACTATCAATATACCAGGGATTATTTTGTCTTTGGGCAGATAACACTAATCCACACTGCTCATCTTCTTTCATCTTCCAAACCTTGAAATTTTCAACAACGAGATTTAGATTTGGCTTATAGTTCTTTAAGCGATAGTCTACAACTTTATGTCCATAATTATGGTAGTTATAACATTATGGTTCACTAAATAGTAGATCATAACAGTTGTTATGCTCGTAATTGTTGTTATGTTTCACCTGCGTCCTTCTCCCAGCCATCATATGATTTATAGTTTGTGATTCTTTGTTGCTTGGTTGTATCAATCTTTGTTTTGGTAGATAACTATTCCTTGAATAACTTTTTTTCTCATATCTACATCTTAAAGAACAAGTTATAGCTTTGTGAGCAAAGTTAGAATAGAAAAAACAATATCCATAGAAAAATCATTCGTACCTGGAAAAAGACTGTCTTCTTTGAGCAGGTTGATTTCTTCCATGCTGATGGTTTCTCTGATCAGTTCTAGTACTTTCTTTTTCATTCCTTCTTGTGGTTGATTTTCTTTCTTTGTTTCTACAGAATGGTTGTTGTCAACGATTATAGATTTGACAAACTTGATGGGTTCTGTATTACTTGGATGATCACTACTTGATCCTTCTTCATAGCCCAAGCCAATTTTCAACTTTGGATTCCTTTGTTGATTTACAATGGAGGTTAAACCTTCTTATGCTTTAATACTTGAAAAATTTTGGTGATACAATGCCTTAAACTTCTCCATTTCCTTTCTGGTTTTTACTATCTCTTCTTCTAAGGCTTCACACCTCGCTTTATTCTCTGATAACTGTTGTTTCAGAATGTCTTCTATTTTCTTTTCCTCTTCTAACTCCATTTTTAATAGAGAAAAGTATTCATCATGTTTTTCACCATTCATTTTAAAATGCATCAACATCTGTTTTTGTTTTCTCTTCTTACATCTGACTCTGACAATTTCTTCCAAAGAACTGATTAATTCACCTTCCATATCCACCACCGCTTCTTCGTTATCCATTTCACCTTTTGAATGTTCATCACCAAGATCTCCCATAGCCATAAGCATAAAATCATTCACTTTGTCTTCACATGATGAATCACTATCTGTGTCTTCTGAGCAGTTGTCATTGATTGCACATAAATGTTTCCTTTTACTATATTTCTTAAATTTGTATTTCTTTTCATCATCAGATTTCTGATCCTTTTTCTGGTGAGGACACTTAGATGCAAAATGACCTATCTTACCATAGTTAAAACATTTGAAAGGGAGTTTACCTTGATATTTTCCTGATCCTTTCTTTAACCTTCTCATAAAGTTTTCCTCAATATCATCTAATTCTGAATCAGTATTCTAGTCTTCTTTAAAAGATGTTTCTCTATTAATGGATTTATCTTTGCTAATTCTCATTTCATATGCAGTTAGAGTTACTAGGAGTTGATCAATGGATAGAGTTTTAAGATCATTTAGTTTTTCTATTGCAGAGAATTTTGGATTAAATTTATCAAGCAGAGATCTTAAAATCTTCTAAACTAAAAATGATTCTTCAATTTTCTCACCAAGACCCTTCATGGAACTCACAATCTCTTCAATTTTTAAAAAATACTTTCTGACTGTTTCATCTTCATTCATCTTTAGTTGTTCAAATTTCAATCTTTTGGCATCTTTTACTTTCTCATTTCCTTCATAACTGTTAATAATTTTATTCCACTTTTCTTTGGTAGTTTGAAGATCCATCACCTTTACAAACTCATCTTCTAAAAGTCCATTCAAGATAGAATTCATTCCCTTAGCATTAAATATAAATTCTAACTTGTCATCCTTGGAAGCTAGCACAATGGGCTTTATGTATCCAGTCTCTACTACATCCCAAACATCAACACTTAAGGCCATTAGGTAAGTTCTCATTCTAACCTTCCAGAAGGAAAAAAAATTTCCAACAAAGAGATGAGGCTTATTGGTTGAAGTCCCTTCATGACTTGTCATGTTTAAGCTTACAAATCTACCTTTAAGTAAAAGGAACCCACTCTGATACCAATTGTTGAAATTACTAAACAACTGAGAGGGGGGGGGGTGAATCAGTTGTTACTGTGCTTAAACAATTTATGACTATTCAAATACTTTTTAATATCTTTCAAGTGACCATCAATATTATAAAATATATGAAATGAACATCAGTCACACATAAGATATACACAGAGACATATTTTCAGAAGGAAACCCATAAAGGGGGAAAAATTCTTCTTCTTCGAATGATAGGCAGTCTTTTAAGTTCTGTACAACATCTATCTTTGAGCACCAACTCAATGTGAGGCTACTACCTCTGTTTTACAAGCTCAAACTTGTTGAGAGAACCAACTCTCTGGTTTCTCTAGCACCCACTAGAAGGAAGCATCAACTCCCTAAATGTTCTAGCACCAACTGGACTTATACAAGAACCAATTTGGTGAGAGCACCAACTCTTTGGTTTCTCTAGCACCCACTAGAAGGAAGCATCAACTCCCTAAATGTTCCAACACCAACTGGACTTATACAAGCACCAACTTGCATACAGAAAAATATGTGTTTTCCCGAGCACCACCCTGCCACCCTATTTTTCTAGCCACAACTAGATGGAAGATACAACTTCCAATATTCAAGCCCCAACTTGAATATCTTGGGAACACAGTCCTCCCTAGCACCACCCTACCTCCCTGATTATAAATAAATGATTGAATAACCAACAATATAGGTGTTTCAATTCTTACCACTTCTTCTCTGTTATGCAATTCTTCTCGTATTTTATCTATTCTGCAATTCTGCTATGCTTCAAACTATTCTGCAATTCTTCTTTGCTTCAAACTGTTCTGCAATTATGCTCTTGCTTTTGTCTGTTCAGCATCTCTGAGTTTTATCTCACACTATGAATACTGTAATTTTACCTTTCTTACAGTTCAACTCATTTTTCCAGTTTGAACAACCACACCCACACCATCATTCCCACATTATTTTTATGCCCACAACTTCTTTCATTACACCTCAAATCTACTAGGGAAAAAATGAATCAACAACTGAATCGCCAACCATTCAAGAATCATGATTCAGTTCAGCTATTTGAATTGTAACTGAACAGTTAATCATGAAGAGAAACAGTAGCCCTTCGGTCATCTTTCCAAGTTTCCAACACCGTTGGATTACAAGCACAGGGTATCACGTTGATTTCGTGATTTCTCATTTCAGTATTCTTGTGATGGGATTTCTTGGCACTCCATATTGCGATCGCCGAAAATCCAAAATGGAGCTTAGAACTGCTAGATTCTTCCCCTCATGTGACCATCGATGGTGACCACAGGCTGTGCCAAAGGGAGCTTCATTATTTTTTCGTGAGTCTCCTTGACTCCTCCAACTCCTGGTATCCGAAACTCCGAAATGGAGCCAGATCAACGGTCCACGCTCTCCCTTGATCAACGAATCAGATTGAATGATGGTCTCACATTTCATAATTTCAAAGGATAGAGCTCCTCAATGCTCCAAGTCGTGATCGTCGAAACTCCGAAATGGAGCCAAATCAACGGTCCATGTTCTCCATTAATCAACGATTCAGATTGAATTGTGGTTTCGCGTTTCACGATTTCAAAGGATAGAGCTCCTCCTTCCTTTGACTTTCCAGTCAAGGAAAAGATGACCTATCATCATGTGTAGTTTTCATCCAACGATCCATGAACCTTGATCCAAGGGTTTAGATCAATCCTCGATCCAACGACCCAGATCATTTTGGGATATCGCATATCACGAGTTCCCACACCATGCTCTGTTGACACCTCCAATGTGCAAGTCAGTGAAATTCTAGTTGCTCACCACATGTCCTTCTTTAATATGGACAGTCCTCCCGCTTTCAGGACTTTGTAAGCCTGCTTCATCTTGCACTTAAATATCGTGATTCTTATTCTGGATCCAACGATGGTTAGTCCTCACGCTTAGATCCAACGTAAGATATTTGTTCTCCTATTTTGTACGTTCCTCCTGTCTGTATTCAGATCTGACTGTCATCGGGAATTCTGAATGGGTGATCCAACGATCACTATTTCTCTTCACTATTGATATTTCCATGTCATCATCGCTACATTGTTGATCATGTTGATCTCCCCATCAATGACAAACACACTTCCTTCTGTATGTAAATATGCCAACAAATCCTAGCTTGGGCTTTCATGGGGCAAGAAGCCCATAGGATGGATTCCTAAAGCCCACATGCCATATGGCATAGACGTTCCTTGGGATTCCTATAATAAATTATGAAGGGCCTAACCTAGCTTATACCACGAAAACAAATTTCCTAGGAGAGGAAAAACATCACCTCCTTGAGGTTTGACATCATGAAGGGGCTCGGGTTTGGTGGTAATGGAGCTACACATTGACACTTGGAATATATTGACCATATGAGACATGGAGAAGGATTGGAACATGAAGAGGAGTCTCAAGGAGACCAAAGGACTCCCACATTCTTTTCCAATGACTTGGAAAGTGTCAAAAACATCCCCTAAAGGGGAGACATAATCTTACTTTAGGGTTTCTTTTTTTCAAAAGTAAATTTTAAGATCAATTGTTTAATATTATTTTGTAAAGGGGAAAGATTAGGGTTGGTGGCCCCTTATCTTATGGTTTACCCTAGTTTATGTGCACAAAATTTGTCTAAGAAATTTTGTATAAATAGATATCAAACTCGAATCATTTTAATAACATAACTCTCCCTTATGGAGAAGGATACTTGGCTGAAATTTTCACTACACTCGTGCATTTTTGGTAAATCTCTCTCGTGCAAATGGTGTATGGTGTTATATTTTGGTGAATGGATGAGAAGAAGTAATGCAAACCTCTTGAAGTCTTTCTCTTTTTATCTTGGATGATATTTTCAATGGTGAACTAGGATTTGAAATCTCATTTCTTGGAATTGGTAAGAAATAAATATGCATATGCTAGTTATTTCTTGCTTATCTTTGGTTATTGTTGGTGAAAACCCTAGGAGAAGTATGTTGGATACACCCTCCATAATTTCTTCCTCCTTTTGTTAAGGTATGGTTTATGGTTTTATATTTTGGTCAATGTATGAGAATAAGTGATACAAACCTCTTGAAGGCTTTCTCTTTTGCTCTTGGATGATATTTTGTATGGTGAACCAGGGTTTGAAATCTCATTTCTTCGAATTGGTAAGAAACAAATATGCATATGATACTTATTTATTTCTTATATATTTTTATTGTTGGTGAAAACCCTAGGAGGATTATGTTGGATACACCCTCCATCATTGCTTCATCATTTTGTTAAGGTTATAAGTCATTTTTCAGCAAGGGTTTCCAGGAGAAGTACAAGTGTGTACACCCTCCTATATTTATCCTAAGTTGGTTGGAATACCCTAAGGAGTAAGAGGATTTACACCCCTAGGGATCTTGTTGATCCAACTTTTGTGTTAAATACCCTATTCACCCAATTTCAAAGGCACTGATCTAGTCTTCTATTGCATTGGAGAAGTAAAATACTCACATTGAAATACGTGATTTTACGAGATATTGAATTTGTTCAAAGTGGAATCAATTCATTACCTTAATTGCTTTATTGAGCCACTAGGGAATATTGATTGGTCAAGGATACCTTTATGATATTACAAATTTATGCTACATCCATTAGGACTGAAACAAACTCTCTTTTTCATGCTCAATTTCTCACTCTTTTACCGTAGGAATTAGTTAGAAAATTGTTATTAATCTACTTAATGTTGGATATTGTTGGACAATATTTTGGTTGATTTATTTGGGTAAAAATTTTTGTTTTAGAAAAACACTTATACAACCACTTGGTTTTTATAAATGTACTATGAAAACTTATCTTGATAGCCATCTAAATACAACTAAAGATTTTCCAAAGTGTTGAGAATTTATCTACATGTTTTATGCTTCATAACTCAACTAATATTCGATTCTTTAAGTTGTTTAATATGAAATATTTATTTGATTTAATTTATGATATACATATTTGTTTACTACTGGTATTAGGGAAAACAATCTTAACTTTCTTTTCCACCTAACATATATTGCACACAGTTGTTTTTTCTTGTGACTCGGGCAGGTACAAACACTCTCTGCAGGTACCCAAGAACTTGACACACTTAAACCTTTCCCGAGACTCATTATTAATATTTCTTCCATCTAGTAACTTTACCTATAGGAGATTCCATTCATACATCTCACTTTCCATCTCATTTCCCCCTAGAGTCACCGGGATTCCCCCCTTGAGGTGATTCTATCATCTCTAAAGTGACGGGAATACCTTCCTAAGGTGACAGTGGGTAGGTTATCCCAAATTTGTCACCATTTTGGTGGTTGGGTCAGAATTTTCCCAACCTTAAACTTGTGTGATGACACATAACACATAAATAGAGAATTTTTTAATGGAAGTAGAGAGGATTGTTGTAAAATTTTGATAGTCAACTTCAATATTGTTCTGATATGTTAGGAGATTTAAATCATTACTTAAGTCTTTTAAGAAAATATCGACTTTTTATTTGTAAAACAATGAGTGCCTTTGGTTATCATAGTGCTCTTCAATGGAGATTTTGTGCATATAAAATTTTATATTTAGGGTTAAAGGTTTATGATCAGAGTCATGTTCATGGTTATCTAAACTATCAAAGTTTACTATTTGCTTCTATACAGAGATATATGATATTACATAATCAAAAAAATTGCTACCCAACCCATGGATTCAAGTCATACTGATATATTTTTTCCACTTCCTTACACCATTCCAAATTATTAAATCCTAATAACTACAAAGCTTGATTAGCTCGATACCGAACAAATTCTCGATTAGGTCCTTAGAGTTTCTTTTGTATTTGTTATTTAAAACAAGGTTCTCATATAGCCATAGAGGAATAGTGTTGGAATAATTAATTAAAATAATATCATGATTAGTTTAAGTTATAGCATTAAAGTATCATAACATGAGGATGCTACCTTCATTTTTCATATCATAGATTGATCCGTATTATTTTCGGCATGAAATGAGAGTGGAGATATAATAAATAAATGTATAGAGATATATTAGTTATCCAATAATATGACATAAATATACCATAGATGCAACAATAAACACAAAGATATAGTAATACACAATTTCTATTAATGAACGAAAAATGTACAAAGACTCTAAAATTACAGAGGGAAAGACTCCCTAGAATGGTAAAAACCTTATCTCTATGAAGAGATGTGGAAGCTACTCAAATTCCTGAGAAGATTGATTACAATGAGGCTCTAAAGGCATTTTTAACATAAATCAAATACAAAACCCTAACCCCAGAGTATGAAAATCCAACAGTTTTGTGGACCGTGTTTAGAGTAGTTTGGTGTATCAACTTCCCGACAACATAACTTTGGCATACAATCTTCGTTTGGGGTGAATGATAGCTCATTGGAAAGGTATATTCAAGGAATAATTTTTTTTCATCACACTATAGATAAATATTGTGGTATCACTTTAGTGATCCATAAAAGCGTTGTTTAAGGCCTCAAAACAACCCTAGAAGTTCAGGATTCGAAAAGTAGAAAAAACTGTCAAACTAGAAAACTACCAAAATGAGCCAGTTGGAATAGATGGAAGGCCACCAAAATCCATCTGGATCAATCCTCCCTCCTTAGTAAGCAATCATATCCATTGCGTTGAGTTACCTAGGCAGAGGGGAAAGTGATTATTGAATCTGAATCTTGGTGAGTTTCTTACTTTGTTGGAGATGTTGCACTGCTTGGTTTATGGAAGACTGTCACAAACCTGTTGCTAATGGGGTTGAATCTGTTCAATCGGTCAGGCTATATGAGGTGACTGTGTAGAGAAGTAAAAAATTTTCTTTGGGGAAATCTTGTTGACTTGCTTCTATTGGATAGAAGGTGCTTGGACCGAGGTTTTTGTGGTTGTAGTGTCCTTTTGTTCACCTTTTGAATAGATTGTGAAGAAGTTGAATTTTGAAGTATGATATACTACCTTGCGACATTGTTTAGGTGGGACAGTAGTTGAAATTACCTCTAGTATCCTATAGAGATGACCCTCTAGAGTAAAACTGACACTACAGGGCTGAGACTCATAAATAGCATGGTGCTTCCACATATATGGTTGGCCCAAGGGAAGATCACATACATCCAGTGGGGAAACATCACATAATACCTCATCCTTGAAGGGTTGGATGTCGTAGGACAATCGACATTGTTGGCTGACATGAAGATCTCATCTCTTGCGAAGCCACCCTATGTTGTATGGCTTTGGGTGTGGTGTTGTCGATGTTACAGGTGAATCCTCTTGTGGACAAGCGGATTGCCTCTTGGTATCTAGACCCCTAAAACCAAGAAAGACAGGGTGCTATCATTCATCACTGACATCCTTTTAGATCTAATTAAGCTAATGAATGATTAGGAATAAGAAAAGTGTACCTTTTTAAATGGCGTTTGTACTTGCAAAGTACAAGTTGAGATTCAATTTGAAGCTCCTTAATAGGTCCTATAGAACAAACTAAGATACAAAAATCTTTCTATTCTACTGAGATTAACCCAAATACAAATCTATCGACTGAAGACAAGTTCATGTGGAACAAACATAAACTTGAAAGAAATAGTCCAAGCATGTATATATATTAATGAGAACAAATGAAGAGTACTTGAAGAGTACTTACAATCCTCTGATGAAGGTGAAAAAGCTTCTTCCATCTCTCCTTATCAAACCCCTTTGCTCAAGTAATCTACATTGATTATGCTTCAATGACATCTCACTTATGGGATCATAAGTTTGGTGTAATTCTCAATCTCCATCTCCCATTTCACCATGAGAAGGCCTCCTTATATAGGCTTGGAGAGGCCAAACCACTTGAGAGATATTTGGGATAAGTTGAGGATTCTTCTTCTTCAGTTGAATACATTCCCTAAGATCATGCCTTCACCTTCTATTCTAATCCAACCACCTTCAAAAATTGAGGGATTCTTCCCTTATTTGTCTCAACAAACCAAAATTCGCTCAGAAAGGGTAGCAGTCCCCCAAAGTGGGGCACAAAGCATTGTATAACTCCCCCAAAGGATCCCAGGGAGTGTTAACGCTCCCTGAAAGTGCATAGGCGAGCATTGCCTTCCAAATTTTATATTTGAGTGGTTTTTTCAGAGGAAAAAGGTTTGTACTCCTTGTCAACTGATTTTTCTCTTATTCAAAACTAGTCTTTGAGGTTTCTTAAGTGTCCCTGTGATGTCGTTAAAGGAACGACATAGGAAATATGGAAATATGATGTTAGTGACACTTGCGACACTTGTTGTCAAGATGTGACACTTGTGGAAAGTATGCGACACTTACAACACTTGTGATGACGACACTTGCAACACTATTGAAGTGAGTAATTTTGATGTGTAACAGATTGCCCCCAAAAGTGCAAAGTTAGAAGACGTGATGAATGAAGCAATTTGTAGACTTCTTCAAGAAATTGTATAGACGTGGAGAACTTGGTAGAATTTTCACACAACCATCCAACAAACATTAATGACATGTTTCAAACCCAAGGCAGGCATACCTATGCTTGAGTGATAATGACTTTTTAGGTATGGTCGCCATAAATTACACTGCGGATCCATAATTATCTTGAAAAAATGGTATAGCCACCTAAGATACAATGTGGATCTATACTCTTATTACCTGAATTGATCGTAGCCACGAAGAATAAACAGTGGATCTACGAGATGAAAAGAAATAGCCACGACCAATACAAAGTGGATCTATGTAACAATATATGTGTCATAGTTCAAAAGAAAACTCCATCGCAACCTGGGAAAAGTACATATAAGAGTGATGACTCAACCTAGGGTCTTTTTACTGATCCCGATGTAGTACGAATCTAACCATGTGAATATATGTCCTGATGTCGAACATGGCAGAAACGACTTGATTACCGATCAATGTTGTAAACCATTAACAAGCACAAGGGAAATCACCATTGATGTTAATGATTCTCAAGGTATTCTAGTACATTCCAATGAATGTGAATCGATGAGATGAATTCGAACATCCATGGAATCATCCGATCAGAGGTCAGTGATGTAAACCCACTGTTCTAAGAGAAGAGGCATGTCATTGAGGCATGCAGGTCCCAAGGTACTAACTGGTTTCTAAGTCTAGTTCTCAGATAATGTGTTGAAGTAGACAGGAATAGATTGATTGTAGGAGGGCCTTGATGTATCCCCGATAAACAACATGAAACTAAAATAGATATGTAAATTGGTAGATTAAATGAACATGGACAGACACGGGTATTGAAATAGGGTTATAGTGATGGCTGACTCTCGAGGAAGATACGTCCCTTGAACATTGGGGAACAACAACAAATACATGACATGGACCAAAACACGATAATGCAGTGGATACGATGACTTTCGTTGGGTGACCCAAAGGAGTAAGAAAAAACAGAGGATTGGCTTAGTGCAGAGGTTCAATGGATCAAAATGTATGCAAATACAAAGTGTCGTGTTCAAGGGTGATCATAAGAATTACTGGTAATGTTGTCAAAAACTGTTTGGCTTGCTTCATTCAATTTTTTCCCCCATCCAAATAGACGAGTACCTATTTTTAATTTAATGAGCTTGAGGAGGGTAACACATGATCGATATGACTCACATCCAGTAAGTCCCTCTTCCTTTGTTTAACAAACTGGAAGAAATAAGGGTTCGGTCCCATTGGGCCCTTCAATGTGTAATTGTTTAACGAGTCCAGAGAAGGTAAACTCGATGGTTTTTCATACTTAGAGAGTCTAAAAACAGCTTAAAGACGACTCCAATGTTGTCCTTTTTCGTAATGTTAGTTTTGTGAGGTCGAAAAAGAGATAAATTATCACTCGAAAGACACCCTTTTAGACCTTTTAACGAGTGTGAAAGGAAGCAATATCACTCGACAATATTTTCATGTTTAGAGAGTCTGAAAAGAGTTTAAAGGAGACTCCAAGGGGTTCATTTTCCGTGTATCCATGCGAGCCCAAAAAAGATATAAAAGGTTGCATGGTTACATTCTCATGTTTTTACGAGCATGAGAAATAAAAAATACTAAACTTGGTATGCCCCTAGCTTGAAAATATATTGTCTTAACTCTAGAATGATCAGCAAAGGTTGGAGACATTCCCCCCAGGCTTCAATTCATTTACCGACTTTGAGGTTATCACCAATTTCTCTACGAGACGTAGAAAAAGGATACATGTGGATGAAAGAAGGTTCAAATACGAGACCTAACAAAAGACTCGTCTTGGTAGGAGAGGTGACTGGTTCATTTTTTAATGAGCTTGACACAGGAAATGAACTATGCTCATGGCTCCGGGTTAAATCCCCAGATTTTTTTTTTTTTTTTTAACGAGCTTTCTATAGAGAGGAAAACTATGCTCAAAGCCTCTGTTTCATTTTTTAACGAGATTTCCATAGAGAAGAGAAATTATTCTCGTGACTTCTTCTTGATCATGGCTTCCAAGAGGCTAATATTCTAGAAGGACACCATGTCAAGGGACAAAACTCAGTCATGGCTTCCAAGAGATCTTCACTGGATGGGAGAAGAATTCTTTGGAGGGAACACATGTCAAGGGTCAGATCATGGGTAGGGATATTAGGCTCCAATAGCCCTACCGAAGAGATTACCATGTCAAATATCGGATCTAAGTCACAAAAGTCCGAGCATAGAGTGAGAGGCTCATCTTCATTGATAGTTGAAGGCATGGGAGATAGTGGAAAATCAACATCAGGAGGGAATATAGAGTGTATATATCCTGAATTTCTTCACAAGGGGGAAGAAAAGAGGATCAATGATGGTTATCATCCTGAGGTAGCTCATCAATGCTCAAAATTTCCATAATAGATTCATCAGAGGGAAAAATTGGTGAAATGTAGTCGATTGTAGACAACAAGGAATTTAACCATGATGGCATCGAATAACTGTCAGGTGCCAAGAGATGTTGGTCATGTGAGAAGGGAGAGGCAGATTGGATAGCAACGTATGAGTTTTTGGCTGGACTAAGTGGCATGGTGTCACCTAGTGCATCGAATTACAAAGGACTAGGTGCAATCCAAGGGTTAGACGATTCCAAGGATTGGTAAACCATGGTCAAAATAATATCGACGGTGGAAATATGATGTGTAGTTGGTGGAAGTGGTGTAGGGAAGGTACCCATAAGGATGGAATATTTCAGTAGTCCAACATAAACGCTTTCATACATGATCTCGGGATCTCCCAAGAATGGAATATTGTTGGTAGCGAGAGCACGAGCGTTGGGTGTACAAAAATGTAACTGATCGACAGTGACAATTTTTCCCTCATGAGAAAATTGTACACATCGAAACACCGACGAGGAAATGAAAGTCATATAATAAAACTAACTTCTTCCAAGTAATAATTTGTAATCGAGGGGAGCATCGACCACCTTGACATCAACAATGATGGTTTTTCCACCCAACTGGATGGCCAAGGATTGTAGAAACCCATGGGGATGAAAACCTTTCCCATCGAAAGAGCATAACATTGTTGGGGATTTGTTAAGTGCGGGTGATTTTAAACCTTTCCAACATGCTAAATACATGACACAAGTAGAGACTCCCTCATCCAAGATGGTTCAGTGAATTTGTTGATTTTGAACAACAACATCAATTTGGAAAGCAAGTTGGTGGGAGAGTTGAGATGTATAATTGTCCAAGTTAAACATGATATTGTTGGACGACTCAGGATCAACAATGCCAATAGAAGCCAAGAGTGTTCTACATTGACTGGGGCAGTGCTGTAGAACTTCTAATGCAGACATAGCACATGGTGCTTGAGCCAAATCTTCAACAATGTTGTAGTTATGGGCAGCACATGAACTAGGATTAAAGGTAGATTTACGGATAGTTCTATTAGGATGGCGTAAGATAGATTCAAACGTAGGTTTCTCAATCTGAAGTGGTCCAAACAAAGGATTAACCAATGGAGGACTAATAGAGGACAATGATGGATCTAGTAAAGTACCGGTATCGTTAGTGACTTTTCCTTTTTCAGGTTCAACCGGTGCGTCGTATGTCATAGAGAGAGTGGTCTAGTTAATCCCATTAAACATATAAATATGGGCACTTTTCAAGGCCTCATCTTGAGGATGGCTAGAACTGCCCCCAAGAGAGGGGGTTTGAGAAACCATGGATTGTTGCTGTGGAAAAGGCTGAGTAAGCACAGCGGGTTGTGAATTTCCCTGGAAAAGTTTGGCCACTTCATTACAATGTGGAAAGTCTTGAGTGTAGTGATCAGCACCACAAATGATACATGGGAATTTTAGTTTCTATTGTCGTTTATTTTCGGTAGCAGTTGTTTAAGTTTGATTTTTTGGTTGTTCATTGTTAAGAGTATTTTTTGACTTATTTTTTTCCTTCTTCTTACCTTCAGATTGTTGTGAAGGGGAATATTGAACTCCATTCACCTCAGAGATATGAGTTTGGGGGGAGGTAGAGAAGAGTTCATTCGAACTGGGAGTGAGTGTCGAAGCAGATCGATTTGCAGTTCCAATTGACTGGGAAGTAGATTGATTTTTTACGGAACCGATAACACCGTCCGCATGAGATGAGGATGACAGCTTGGATGGTCGTCATTAGCTCGAGAAGAATTCAGGAGAAACTCATACAAAGTAACAGATTGTGAATAAACCAAATCTAAGTATTGAACCCAAGAAATGGTTTCTTCCTTGATGAGTACACCACCCATAGCGACATCACAAGCGATCAGGGGGAAAAGTGATTTCGTAAACCACTCCACCAATAATTGGTTAGGAATGATTTCTTTGATCATCCTTCATCATCGTCTCCACTCATGAATATGGTCAGAGATATGCATGGAGTCAATTTGACGAAGGGAGGTCAAGAGTTCAGTACTCTTCTCATAGAGAATAGGTAGTTGAAAGTGCGTGAGGAAAGACATAGCAAGGGAGTTGAAATCATGAAAAGAAGCACGTGGTAGTTCAATATATCACTTTGTTGTAGAGCCCGTAAGTGTTCCCTGGAATAGACACAAATGTATAGAATCATCCATGAGGGAGTTTGATGAACACGACAAATGGAAAGTCATCACATGGTTATTTGGATCTTCTCCAGGTTTTCTATCAAATTTCGGAATATCAGAAGGAAGTTTAGCTGGAATAACTGGCCAAACTGGTGAATGAAAAATAGGATCATTGGTTAATCGAGACAAGTCTGGGAGATCTAGAGTCACAATGAAAGGTATTTGTCGGTTAACTTGCATATGATACTAGTGTGGCATAGGAACACCATTAGGACCATAAACTGGGTTAGGTGGATAATTGTAACTAGTAGGTCCTCCTACATACGGTTGTTTCTGACCAGGATAAGCAAGATTCGATGATGTATGAGAAACATTTTGATAACCCGGCGGGTTCTGAGCATTATAATTTCCCATAAGGAGGATAAACATTTTTCCCTTGAGTAGGGTAAGAAGTAGATCCTGGAGGTGGATACACATTAGGCACTTGGGGAGGATAAACATTATACCCTTGGGAAGGATAAGGTTGTTGTCCTTGAGGACTCTAGGTGGTGTTCGGGACGCCCAGATAAGGTTGTCCATAAAATGGTCCGGGAGGAACAGGATTTGATACTCCTCCTGGTGGATTATGATATGAGTGCTCCCCAACCTGGGGTTGGGTAAACATGCCTCCCAAAGATACTCCCCAGGATTGTGAAGGGTTTCCAACAAATTAAGGTTTCCCCCCTGCCATCGGTGGATTAACGACCGGGGTATGACTGACAAAGGGAGGTTTCCCTCTAGGAGGAACATGAAAAGGGGACTATCACCCGAGAGGGGTAGGTCCACCATAGTATGGTGGTCTTCCAAGAGGGATAGGTCCTCTGGATGTTGGTTTCCCTCCAGTATGTTGTATTTGGCTGGAAAGGGTCTGTATTCTCTGGTGCAAAGATGTTCGAGCAAGATCATGTGGAACATGTGGAGCTATAGAGTGAAAGTTTGTAAAAGTGCGGGTAGGGATCAAAGTGCCTTTGGAATGAGTAGAGGTGATGAGTCCAGCATTAGGATGGACTTGTGATGATGTAACATTAGGGTTTATAACCTGATCAATGGGGTGATTCATAGTTTGATCGAATGGCCCCGTTTCAACAGGAGGGTCATGAGGATTAAAGGGCTGTCGAATGGATTCAAAATGCTCATAGAGATCACGTCTTGATGAAGTCCTCCATACAAAATGAGTAGGTGTGTTATTTGTATATATTTTAGTGGTAGGATGAATAGGAGTTCTATACTCATCACCAAATATTGGTTCTATGGATCCCATATATGTTTCGGTAAAATCTCTCGCAGGTAACTATGGGGCCTCTTCATCTATGAATTTCCCAAGGGAATATAAATTAAGAAAGAGTGGTTTGAGAGGGGTTTCTAACACAGATGTAGTGCGAGGAGTGGGATTCTCAACTGTAACCAAAGCACCTTCTGGATTTTCTAAAGGAGGAGCAACAACACTCCCAACATCACATTGATTTTCTACCTCTCCATGGTATTTTTCTTCTGGAGGGTTAGGAGGTAAGGGTTGGTAGCCTTCCGGAGGCATCCCTTGCATACTACACAATCGCAAAATACCTTTATCATCTACATGCTCCATTTTGGAGAATAAAAACACATGCTAAAAATCTAGGGCCAACTAGCGAAAATAAATAACATACGCTAATAAAATCTAGCAATTGAAACCAAGCAAACAAAACCTTCACTCGATGATCATAATAGTTGGTGATGAAATCCAACGTTGCATGATCAAGTCAAGAATGGGCTAGGATATGGTGGAATAGTTACAATGGCGACCTGCTTAATGGACTTTCACGTTGGTGCAAGCTTCCACACAATAATTGTGGATTTAACCTCCAAGGATCCCGAGTGAGTTTGACCAATGTCTATTCCAGGTACAGTGAGGCTTACCTTCACCGTCACCTTGTGTAAGTACCTAAATATTATGGCTACCAAGGACACCAACTCACATTCAACTCCTAGGCGGGTATAGTCGACAGTACAGTCTAAATGTATGGGCAGGATAACAAGTCTGAAATCAACTCGAAAGCCTCCCACACATAATCGTGGGTATACCCTCAAGTGACCCCCAATATATGATCTGACCACTACAAATAGTTGAACCATGGAGGGATAATCTCTGTAATTCTTCCGAATGTGACCTCGTGCGTAACCCATGTGTGAGAAGGGGATCCTAGAAATCCTATACAACTTGGATTTTCTCTGCCTATCACAAGATGCTAATGTTTGTTTTGAAAAACTTTGGAGAGTTGTACTCATGGCCTAATCGAAAGTACTAGTCCTAGTCTAATGTTGGTGGAAGATTCTAAAAACAAAAATGTTCTAGATAAATTTTAATTAGGGATAATTTTATAACTGTTCTTTACTCAAGGGTGTATGAAAGTGAAACTGATTGTATTATGACTCAATTACCAAAAAATGCACAAGAAAATGATAAGAAGTCTTGTCTTTCGATGAATGCCTATTTAAGGGAAAGAGAGAAAGTTATTTTCATTCTAAAACATTGAGATGCAACATCCTCATACAATTGTTTCTCAATCAAATCCATTGTAATGGTAAAAAAAATCAAAAATGCCTTCTAATATCCAAACCAACCACTAAAATATGTCCTTTTTCTTATATGTGAATGATAATCAGATGTAAAACTTCTAATGTCAATCAAACTTCAGAATTAAACAATCAGAAGCAAACCTCACACAAACAAAAATACACTCTCGTCAATGATTAAACAAGAAAGACAAAGATAACTAAATTTGCAAACAAGAATAAAAAATCTCAAACAAAAGAGAAATGTTGGAAAACTGACCTCAAAGATCAAATGGAAAGGTTCACAAACATTTGGATTTCCTCACAAAATCTTCCACTCAGTCAGATAAATGAGAAGAAAACAACAAGTTAACTCTAGATCAGCAAAGACAAAGAGTGACTTCAAGGCAAGGAAATAAAATGTCAAATTTCCAAACAAAAGATGACCAATTCTTAGAAAATAATGTGTTGAAGGCCAAGACCAAGATGAACTGAGATTGTAAAACTTTTGAGTTAGTGCCAAAATCAAGAAATGAATCAAGAGAGTGAAAATCCTGGAAAATTTATCACAGAAAAGGGTCAGTGCTCTGGTGTAAAGGGAACCAGAGCGTTCCAACACTCTGTGTAAGACCAATAGGGAGTGTTAACGCTATGATAGCAAGGGCAGGGGAGCGCTAGGCTTCAAAAGTTTAGAAAAATGCCCATAAAACCAAAGAATCAAGAAAGCTTAGTCAATCAATTTGAAGGTGATGAAATCAATATCGAATCAAACAGATCTAAGAATCAAAGACACTGCGGAGAAGGTCAAGAAGTGGGCAAAGGGACAAAACAAGATCTAGGAAAGGAAACAAGAATCATAGATCCTCCCTAGTGGATTTGACAATTTCTATTACAGGTGAATCCTCCTGTGGACAAGCGGGTTCCCTCATGGTAGCTAGACCCCTAAAACCAAGACAGAAAGGGTTCTATCATTGGTCACTGACATCCTTTTAGATCTAATTAAACTAATGAATGAAGAGGAAGAAGAAAAGTGTACCTTTTTAAATGGCATTTGTCCTCGTAAAGTACAAGTTGAGCTTCAATCCCAAGCTCCTCGATAGGTCCTTTAGAACAAACAAAGATACAAAAAGATTACTATTCTACCAATATTAGCCCAAATACAGATCTATCTACTGAAGACAAGTTCATGAAGAACAAACATAAACTTGAAAGAAACGGGTCAATCATGTATATATATTAATGAGAACAAATGAAGAGTACTTACAATCCTCTGATGAAGGTGCAACAGCTTCTTCCAACTCTCCTTCTCCAACCCCTTTGCTCAATTAATCTACATTGATTATGCTTCAATGACATCTCACTTATGCGATCATACGTTTGGTGTAATTCTCAATATTCATCTCCTCTTTCACCATGAGAAGGCCTCCTTATATAGGCTTGGAGAGGCCAAACCACTTGAGAGATATTTGGGATAAGTTGAGGATTCTTCTACTTTAGTTGAGGATCTTCCCTAAGATCATGACTTGACCTTCTATTCGAATCCAAACACCTTCAAAAATTAAGGGGATTCTTCCCTGATTTGTCTCAACAAACCAAAATTCACTTAGAAAGGGTAGCGCTCCCCCAAAGTGGGGCACAAAGCATTGTATCACTCCCCCAAAGGAGCCCAGGGAGAATTAACACTCCTTGATAGTGTATAGGGGAGCGTTTCCTTCTAAATTTGATATTTGAGTGGTTTTTGTAGTGGAAAAACTTTTGTACTCCTTGTCAACTGTTTTATCTTCTTCAAAACTAGTCTTTGAGGTGGCTTAAGTGTCCCTGTGATGTCGTTAGAGGCACGACATAGGAGATATGAAATTATGATGTTTGTGACACTTGTGACACCTTTGATAAGTATGTGACACTTGCAGACAAGATGCGACACTTAGAACACTTGTAATGAGGACACTTGCGACACTATTGAAGTGAGTGATTTTGATGTGTAATAGATTGCCCCCAAAAGTGTGAAGTTAGAAGACGTGATGACTGAAGTAATTTGTAGGCATCTTCAAGAAAGGGTATGGATGCGGAGAACCTGGCAGAAGTTGCACACAACTATCCAACAAACATTAATGACATGTTTCAAACCCAAGGCATGCATACCTATGCTTGAGTGATAAAGACTTTTTAGCTATGGCTGCCATAAAATACACTGTGGATCCATAATTATATTGACAAAATGGTATAGCCACTGAATATACAATGTGGATATATATTCCTATGATATGAACTGATCGTAGCCATGAAGAATACACAGTGGATATATAAGATGACAAGACATAGCCAGGACCAATACAAACTGGATCTATGTAACAGTATATGTGTCATAGTTCAAAAGAAAACTCCATTGCAACCTGGGAAAAGTACATATAAGAGTGATGAATCAACCCAGGGTCTTCTTATCGATTCTGATGTAGTATGAATCTAACCATGTGAATAGATGTCCTGATGTCAAACATGGAAAAAACCACTTGATTACCGGTCAATGATGTAAATCATTAACAAGTGTGAGGGAAATCACCATTGATGTCAATGATTCCCAAGGTACTCTAGTACATTACAATGAATTTGAATGGATGAGATGAATTTCAAACATCCATAGAATCATCTGATTAGAGGTCAGTGATGTAAACCCACTGTCAGTAGTGAGGAGGCCTGCCATTGAGGCATGCAGGTCCCAAGGTACTAACTGGTTTCTAAATCTAGTTCTCAGATAATGTGTTGAAGCTGACAGGAATAGACTCATCGTAGGACGGCCTTGATGTATCCCCCATCAATGACATGAAACTAACATAGAGATGTAAATTGGTAGATCAAATGAACATGGACTGACACAAGTATTGAAACAGGGTATTTGTGATGGCTCACTCTCGAGGTAGATACTTCCCTTGAACACTGGGGCACAACAACAGAAACATGACATGGACCAAAACACGATAATGCAGTGGATACAGTGACTTTTTTTGGGTGACCCAAAGGAGTAAGAAAACTCAAAGGATTGGCTGAGTCCAGAGGTTCAATGGATTAAAATTTATGCAAATACAAAGTGTCATGTTAAAGGGCGACCATACCAGTTACTGGTAATGTTATCAAAAACGACTTGGCTTTCTTCCTTCAATTTTTTCCCCATCCAGATAGATGAGTACCTCTTTTTAATTTAACGATCTTGAAAAGGGTAACACATGCTCAATATGACTCACCTTCAGTAAGTCCCTCTTCCTTTGTTTAACGAACTGGAAGAAGTAAGGGTTTGGTCCTATATGGGCCCTTCAATGTGTAATTGCTTAACAAGTCCAGAGAAGGTAAACGCAGTGGTTTCTCATATTTAGAGAGTTTGAAAAGAACTTAAAGATGACTCCAATGTTGTCCTTTTTTGTAATGTTAGTCTTGCGAGGCCAAAAAAGAGATAAATTATCACTCGAAAGATGCCCTTTTAAACCTTTTAACGAGTATGAAAGGAATCAAGATCACTCGACAATATTTTCATGTTTAGAGAGTCTGAAAAGATCTTAAAGGAGACTCCATGGGGTTCCTTTTTCATGTATCCATGCCAGCCCAAAAAAGAGATAAAAGGTTGCTCGGTTACATTCTCATGTTTTTACGAGCGTGATAAAGAACAAATACTCGGTACGGTATGCCCTCATCTTGAAAAGCTAGTGTCTTAAATGATCATCAAAGGCTGGAGGCATGCCCCCCAGGCTTCAATTCATTCACCGACTTTGAGTTTATCGCCAATTTCTCTACAAGACGTAGAAAAAGGATATAGGTGGATGAAAGAAGGTTCAAATATGAGACCTAACAAAAGACTCATCTTGGTAGGAGAGGTGACTGTTTCATTTTTTAATAAGCTTGACACAGGAAATGAACTATGCTCTTGGCTCTGGGTTAAATCCCCAGATTTCTGTTTCATTTTTTATGGAAGTGGTGTAGGGAAGGTACCCATAAGGCTTGAATATTTCAACAAGACAACACCAATGCTTTCATACGTGATCTTGTGATCTCCCAAGAATGGACTATTGTTGGTAGCGGGAGCGCGAGCGTTGGGTGTACAGAAATCTAACTGATTGACAGTGACAATTTTAACCTGATGAGGAAATTTTACACATTGTAACACTAATGAGGAAATGGAATTCATAGAATAAAACCAAATTATTCCAAGTAATAATTTGTAATCGAGGGGAGCATCGACCACCTCGAAATCAACAGTGATGGTTTTTCAACCCAACTGGATGGGAAGGGACTGTAAAATCCCATGGGGATGAAAACCTTGCCCATCGAAAGACCATAACATCATCGGGTATTTGTTAAGTGCAGTTGATTTTAAACCTTTCCAACATGCTAAAGACATGACACAAGTAGAGGCTCCCTCATCCAAGATGGTTCAGTGAATTTGTTGATTGTGAACAACAACATCAATTTGGAAAGAAAGTTGGTGGGAGAGTCGAGATGTATAATTGTCCAAGTTAAACATGATATTGTTGGACAACTCAGGATCAATAGTGCCAATAGTAGCCAATATCGTTCTATGTTCATTGGGGTAGTTTTGTAGAACTTCTAACGTAGACATAGCACACGGTGCTTGAGCCAAAGCTTCAACAATGTTGTAGTTTTGGGTGGTACATGAACTAGGATTAAAGGTAGATTTATGGATAGTGCTCTTAGGAGGGCGTAAGATAGAGTTGAACATATCTTTATGAGTTTGAAGTGGTCCAGATGGAGGATTAACTAATGGAGGACTTTTTATCCATCCAGAAAACTCTCCTAGGTTGTATCTCAGAGATGCCTGGTAACTTAACTGTTTTTGTAATTATTTACTCAATAATGGGTGTGTGGATGGATCAATATGAATATCTAAATCACTGGATTGTATCTTCAATACAATCTAGTTATATTCAAACAATACAAGGCCTTCAAGAGATATTATCAGATAGGTTTGTAAATCAAATGGATAAGAAACCAATCAATTAAACAAAACATACATAAACAATATATATGATGGGTCAACAAACTAGAAGTGGACGCTTATGATTCTTGTTTAATAATCAAAGGTAAGATGATAGTTACCATAAAAGATTTAAATAGAGACAAAGAAATAATTTCAACTCATAGGCATAGAATAGAAATGAAAAGAAAGTCTGATAATAACAATGAAAGAAGCTTGCAGGTTGAATATATTAAAGAAAGTGTATGTATCACAATAACAGTAGAGTCTAAAACTCAAAGTCGAACCTCTCGTTCATCAAATGTTTTTGGCTTTATATCCTTTACAAATAGTTTCCAGATCATAAAATAAATGGATCTCAAATCTAAATAAATCTCTAAGTAAAATCAAATACAACATTTAGAACTTAGATCCTATGTCTAATGGATTAGATCCCATTTAAAATTGAGTCTTTAAGTGCCACATTAATTATCCTTGAGAAGAAAAAGGGCTTCTCAAATCATCTTGATATCTTCTGCAGTCTTCAGGATGATGACAAAACATTTGAGATTTTCGTTTGATAGCCAGGCAATAGTTTTTCTTAAAGTAGAAAAGCCCCCTTGAACTCTTTTCCTTTGTATCTGTCTTATAAACTTGAAGGGGAGGATAATCTTTGTTCCATTAAATTCTATCGTTCGTTTAGAACTTTCATGAGATGATTTGGCAGAAAAGATATTCAATTTGTGAACAAACACTGAATTTATGCCTGTGTCTGTTCTTTCAACAGCTTAAAGGCATGAAATAGAGTGAGATTAGTTGTCGAAAGTGGAGCTTTCGGTAGCTAACAATGCCTTTTGGAACTGGTCTAATATGATGAAAGTGCATGCCTTCAAAATGTCTTAAAAACTGCAAAACTGAAATTTCTTTGGACTGTTTTCTCTTCAGGGCTCTTTACGCAAGTTTATGGCTGCCTGGAAATTTTGGATTAACCTTGATTGAATGATGATTCTTGAGTTTTACCAACCAGCTGGGCTATGAATCATTATTCTCTCCTCGGTATGTTGTAGACAATCCATCTTTCCTGTAGACTCCATTAACAGTCAAAGTGTTTTTTGTGTAATGTTGATTGGCATTATGTTTGATCACGATGAATTTCTATAATTTAGGTTGATGATGATATTCATATTTCCTAGAATAATTTGGATGTACTCCATGCACTATCTACAGAAACAAGAAAAGACTTTTGGATTGTACATTCAAATATACCCTCCTCTGGAAATCTATGAGTCAGGCATTTTGTAATTTTTTTCATAGCATGAAACATCATGGGTGCCCCTGCTCTTTGGACTAAATTTGACCCTACCTCTTCCTTATCAAATAAGGCAACCATCCCCATGCATGATTTGTTTGATAGATCTGCTGAGGGACTATGACTATCCAAAAGAGTTGTCAATCCCATTGTGCCAACACTCCCACCATGGTATGCATTTCTAAGTGAAATCATGTCATGATTACCACTGTATAATCAAGCTATCAATGTGGCTAATTCATTTTCTTCTAAGCCCGAATTGACAAAGTAACTAGCCTTGAGATTTATGGGCATTTTGGAAGCCAGTGGCTCTACAAAATTCCTATTTCATGATGAAGGTATATTTTTGTAGCATGTTGTAGTGTTTCATTTTGAACCCTGGTGGATTTTACAATATCTGAACAGAAATTCCGACAAGAAATTTTCACGATACCTACAAAAGCATCAAGATCTCGATGTCCATTCTCATAAAAAAGGTAATGCATATTCCCTTTAACAATGTTTAGCGGTTTCTGGTAATAATAAAAGAGAGAGAGACCGAGGAACTTCTTCCTCTTTTGCAAAACCTCATCGAAGGAGAGGCCTCTGTAAAGCCGTGGCGTGTAGTTGAATGGTGGAAGTTCTAGTTCCCTGCATGTTCATTTACAACCTGTAGCTTACAGTTTGATTCTTGGCAGCTAACAACTCAGGCTTTGTGCATTTCCATGGGTCACCTACATACTCCTGCAAGCTCGATGACCTATAATCTTAACAAAAAAAAACATTGACATAGGTAAATGAAATTTGAGGCTTGACGTAAATCCCCTTTGCTCGTGGTTCTTCATATGCAACTCAATATTCAACAATTATACCGATGAGATATTCTTCATATGCCCTTACACCTAACTGGATCTGACAGCTGGCCTCACCGTGGCTTGATCTATGGCTTTATATGTTGACTTGTTTAAGTTGAATCCATTTTCTATGATTCGTGGGCTCAACTTAATGTATTGATTTGGAATACAAGTCAAAACTATGAGTTAACCTGAGACTTAGTTTATAATCATAGCTTGACTCGTGGCTTTTATAACACAAATGCTCATATAACTTATCGATGAGGAATGAAATGACATGGTTCTCAGTGCTCAGCTTGGATGAATTGCATGGCATGTGGCCTTGGTTTCTGTGTCAACTTAGGATAGTGACTAGATGCAATAGATAAGGGATAACAATTTTATTCATATTGCAAGTCAAGGGGGGGGGAATTTAAGGATGCTGGGCAAAAGAAATCGTCAGAAAATCCATGAAGAACTAGAATGGATAAGACATTGGCCACAAAAATAACAATTAAAAATGAGAGGGATATGAACAGGCCTTCAAAAATACCATTACATTTTTTGTCGCTAACATCTGGCTCCAACTGGGATGGAGACCTCCCTGCAAGGTTTCCAAGAACCTAGTAGTTCCATTCACCTTTACCATTGGGCATGGAGTCATATGGCCCTTATCATTGGGCATGGAGCCATCTGACCTTTACAACTGATTCCCTGCAAACCTTTAGCATGCCTATGGCATGCCCGTAGCCTTCTCTACTTATTCAACAACTGAAAACAACTGAAAGAATCTACTTTCTCATAGGAAGAGTTATTCTTCTTCCTACTCCTACACTAACCAACAATACTACCTCTTATCAAGTGAATGCATGCTTCCAATCAAGCCATATCAGAAAATGATTTACTAAACCTGTTCTTGATATTAACCCTAAACATAATGGAATGCATAGCCAACAGAAAAGTGGTTTGAACAGACGATAAAGACAAATTTCATTTGAAAAAAATAATTTAACACATATGTTGCTCATATATTCCAAATAGTTTGCAATCGAGTCATTAAAACCACAAAAGAATACCTCTGTATGTTGTTTCTCTTTTCCTTCACAGATCTCAATGTTGAATACAGACTGCTTGACCTCTGTTGGAGAAACATGCATGATCAATTGTTGATCTAAAATTTTTTGGTCATCATATTCCTCTTCATGTATGTTATAATTCCCCTTTGTCTACAAATATGAAGGCTGAGAAATGTCCTTAGCATTTGTTGTAGATTTGAAATTGTCATCTGCTGATATGTCAATCTATTGATTGTATTTCTTTGTCTGCAAATCAGAAGACTCGGGGTTTCCCTTAGTATCTGCTACAGATTCAACTCTTTCACATGTCGTAGAGCGAGTGGTCAAATTAATCCCATTAAACATATAAATATGGGAACTTGTCAAGGTCTCATCATGAGGATGGCTAGAACTTCCCCCAGGAGAGGGGGTTTGAGAAACCATGGATTGTTTCTATAGAAAAGCTTGAGTAAGCACAACGGGTTGTGAATTTCCCTTGAAACATTTGGCCACTTCATCGTGATGTAGAAAGTCTCGAGTGTATTGATCATCACCACAACTGATACATGGGAATTTTAGTTTCCGTTGTGGTTTCTTTTCGGTAGCAGGTGTTTGAGTTTGATTTTTTGGTTGTTCATTGTTATTAGTATTTATTTTTTTATTTTTTTCTTGTTCTTACCTTTGGTTTGTTGTGAAGGGGCAAATTAAACTCCACTCACCTTAGAGATATGATTTTGGGGGGAGGTAGATGGGAGTGTGGTCGAACTGGGAGTGAGTGTTGAAGCAGATCGATTTGCAGTTCTAGTCGACTGGGAAGTAGATTGAGTTTTGACTAAACCGATAACACCATCCAGATGAGATGAGGATGACGTCTTGGATGGGTCAACATTACCTTGAGCAACATTTGGGAGAAACTCATACAAAGTACCATATTGTGAATAAACTAAATCTAAGTATTGACCCTGAGAAATGGTTTCTTCCTCTGTGACTACGCCACCCATAGTGACATCACGAATGATTGGGGGTAAAATTGATTTAGTAAACCACTTTGCCAATAATTGGTCAGGAATGATTTCTTTGATCATCCTTTGTCATCGTCTCCACTCATGAATATGGTCATAGATATGCATGGAGTCATTTTAATGAAGGGAGGTCAAGAGTTCAGTACCCATCTCGTAGAAAATAGGTAGTTGAAAGTGCATGAGGAAAGACATGGCAAGGCAGTTGAAATCATGAAAAGAATCACATGGTAGTTCTATATACCACTTTGTTGCAGAGCCCGTAAGTGTTCGCTAGAAAATATGCAAATGTATAGAATCATACATGAGGGAGTTTGATGAACACCACAAATGGAAAGTCATCACATGGTTATTTGGATCTTCTCCAGGTTTTCTGTCAAATTTCAAAATATCAGAAGGAAGTTTAGCTGGAATAACTGGCCAAACTGGTGAATGAAAAATAAGATCATTGGTTAACCGATACAAGTTTGGGAGATCCAAAGTCGCAAGGAAAGGTAGTTTTCGGTTAACTTGCAGATGATACTAGTGTGGCATAGGAATAGTAGTAGGACCATAAACTGGGTTAGGTGGATAATTGTAACCATTAGGTCCCCCTACATATGGTTTTTGCTGACTAGGATAAGCAGGATTCGATGATGGATGAGAAACATTTGCATAACCCAATGGGTTCTGAGCATTATAAGATGACTGATTTTCTTGCCCATAATGAGGACAAAAAAATTTCCCTTAAGGAGGGTAAGAAGTATATCCTGCAGGCAAATACACATTAGGATCGCGGGGAGGATAAAAAATAGACCCTTGGGAAGGATAAGGTTATTGTCCTTGAGGACTCCAGGTGGTGTTCGGGACACCCAGATAAGGTTGTCCATAGAATGGTCCAGAAGGAACAGGATTTGATACTCCTCCTTGTTGGTTATGATATGAGTGCCCCCCAACATGGGGTTGGGTAAATGTGCCTCTTGAAGATACTCCCCAATATTGTGAAGGGTTTATAGCAAATGAAGGTTTCCCACCTGCCAACGGTGGACTAATGACCGGGGTATGACTGGAAAAGGGAGGCTTCCCTCTAAGAGGAACATGAAAAGGGAGTTTTCCCCCATGAGGGGTAGGATCGCCATAGGATGGTGGTCTTTCAAGAGGGATAGGTCCACTAGATGGTGGTTTCCCTCCAGTCAGTTGTATTTGGCTGGAAAAGGTCTGCATTCTCTGGTGAAAATATGTCCCAGCAAGATCAAGTGGAACATGTGAAGTTGTAGAGTGAAAGTTTGTAAAAGCGGGGGTAGGGATCAAAGTTCCTTTGGAATGAGTAGAGGTGATGAGTCTAGCATTAGGATGGACTTTTGCTGATGTAACAATAGGATTAATGACCTGATCGATGGGTTGATTCATAGTTTGACCGAATGGCCCTGTTTCAATAGGAGGGTCATGAGGATTAAAGGGTTGTCGAATGGATTCAAAATTCTCATAGAGATTGCATCCTGATGAAGTCCTCCATACAGAATGAGCAGGTGTGGGATTTGTATCTACTATAGTGGTAGGATGAATAGGAGTCCTATAGTCATCACCAAAGATTGGTTATGTGGATCCCATATATGTTTCGGTAAAATCTCCCGCAGGTACCTGTGGGACCTCTTTGTCTATGACATTCCCAAGGGAGACTAAACAAGGAAAAAGTGGTTCGAGAGGGGTTGTCGACACAGATGTAGTGTGAGGAGTGGGATTCTCAACTATAACCAAAGCGCCTTATGGAATGTCTAATAGAGGAGAAACAACACTCCCAATGTCACATTGATTTTCTACCTCTCCATGGTAGTTGTCTTTCAGAGGGTTAGGAGGTAAGGGTTGGTATCCTTCTGGAGGCAGCCCTTTCATCCTACATGACCGATGAATACCTTTATTATCTATAGGCTCAATTTTGGAGAATAACAGCACACGCTGAAAATATAGGGCCAACTAACGAAAAGAAACAACATGCGCTAATAAAATCTAGGAATCAAAACCATGAAAACAAAACCTTCTCTCGATGATCGTACTAGTTGGTGATGAAATCCAACATCGCGTGATCAAGTCATGAAGGGGATAGGATATGGTGGAATACTTACAATGGAGACTTGCTTAACAGACTTTCACCTTGGTGCAAGCTTCCACGCAGTAATTGTGGATTTACCCTCCAAGGAGCTCGAGTGAGTTTGACCAATGTCTGTTCCAGGTATAGTGAGACCTCCCTTCACCATCACCTTGTGTAAGTACCTAAATATTGTGTCTACTAATGACACCAACTCGCAGTCAAGCCCTGGGTGGGTACAATCGACAGTCTAGTCTGAACGTATGGGTGGGATAACAAGTCTGAAATCAACTCGAGAGTCTCCCACACACAATCATGGGTATACCCTCAAGTGACCCCCAATATATGATCCGACCACTACAAACAGTTGGACCACGGAGGGATAATCTCTGTAATTCTTCTTAATGCGACCTCGTGCATAACCCATGTGTGAGAGGGGGATCCCAGAAAGCCTATAGAACAATTGGATTTTCTCTCCCTATCGCAAGATGCTAATGTTTGTTTTGAAAAACTTTGGAGATTTGTACTCAGGGCCTAATCCAAAGTACTATTCCTAGTCTAATGTTGGTGGAAGATTCTAAAAACAAAAATGCTCTAGATAAATTTAATTAGCGACAATTTTATAGTTGTTCTTTACTCAAGGGTGTATGAAAGTGAAACTGATGGTATTATGACTCAATTCCCCAAAAATGCACAAGAAAATGATAAACAGTCTTCTCTTTCGATGAATTCCTATTTAAGGGAAAGAGAGAAAGTTACTTTCATTATCAGACACTGAGATGCAACATCCTCATACAATTGTTTCTCAATCAAATCCAATGTAATGCTAAAAAAATTTAGAAATGCCTTCTAATATCCAAACCAACCACTAAAATATGTCTTTTTGCTTATATGTGAATGATAATTAGATGTAAAACTTCTAATGTCAATCAGACTTCAGGATTAAACAATCATAAGCAAACCTCACACAAACAAAAATACGCGCTCATCGTGATTAAACAAGAAAGACAAAGATAACTAAATTTGCAAACAAGAACCAAAAATCTCAAACAAAAGAGAAATGTTGGAAACCTGACCTCAAAGATCAAATGGAAAGGTTCACATACCTTTGGATTTCCTCACAAAAGCTTCTACTCAGTCAGATAAATGAGAAGAAAACAACAAGTTAACTCTAGATTAACAAAGACAAAGAGTAAATTCAAGGAAAGGAAATAAAATGTCAAATTTCCAAACAAAAGATGACAAATCTTAGAAAATAGTGTGTTGAAGGCCAAGAACAAGATGAAATGAGATTACAAAACTCCCGAGTTAGTGCCAAAATCAAGAAATGAATCTAGAGAGTGAAAATCCTGGAAAAATTTTCACAAAAAAGGGTCAGCGCTCTGGTGTAAATGGAACTAGAGTGTTCCAACGCTGTGTGTAAGACCAACGGGGAGTGTTAACACTCTAATATGAAGGGCATGTGAGCACTAGGCTTCAAAATTTCAGAAAAATGCCTAGAAAATCAAAGAATCAAGAAAACTTAGTCAATCAATTTGAAGGTGATGAAATCAAGAGCCAATCAAACAGATCTAAGAATCAAAGACAGTATGGAGAAGTTCAAGAAGTGGGCAAAGGGACAAAACAAGATCTAGGAAAGGAAACAAAAATTGGACCTCCTCCCCAGTGGAGTTGCCAATTTCTTTTACAGGTGAATCCTCCTGCGAACAAGTGGATTCCCTCTTGGTATCTAGACCCCTAAAATCAAGACAAAAAGGGTGCTATAATTGGTCACTGACATCCTTTTAGATCTAATTAAGCTAATGAATGAAGAGGAGGAAGAAAAGTGTACCTTTTTAAATGGCCTTTGTCCTCGCAAAGTCCAAGTTGAGCTTCAATCCCAAGGTCCTCGATAGGTCCTATAGAACAAACAAAGATACAACGAGCTTTCTATTCTACTGAGATTAGCCCAAATACAGATCTATTTACTGAAGACAAGTTCATGTGGAACAAACATAAACTTGAAAGAAATAGTCCAAGTATGTATATATATTAATGAGAAAAAATGAAAAGTACTTACAATCCTCTAATGAATGTGGAGGAGCTTCTTCTAGCTCTCCTTGTCCAACCCCTTTGCTCAAGTAATCTACACTAATTATGCTTCAATGGCATCTCACTTATTGGATCATAAGTTTGGTGTAATTCTCAATCTCCATCTACCCTTTCACCATGAGAAGGCCTCCTTATATAGGCTTGGAGAGGCCAAACCACTTTAGAGATCTTTGGGATAAGTTGAGGATTCTTCTCCTTCAATTGATGATCTTCCCTAAGATCATTCCTTGACCTTCTATTCGAATCCAACCGCCTTGAGAAATTGAGGGGATTCTTCCCTGATTTGTCTCAACAAACCAAAATTCACTCAGAAAGGGTAACGCTCCCCCAAAGTGGGGAAAACAACGTTGTAGCACTCCCCCAAAGGAGCCCAGGGAGAGTTAACACTCCATGACAGTGCATAGGGGATAAATGCCTTCCAAATTTGATATTTGAGTGATTTTTTCAGTGGCAAAAGGTTTGTACTCCTTGTCAACTGATTTCTCTTCTTCAGAACTAGTCTTTGAGGTGTCTTAAGTGTCCCTGTGATGTCGTAAGAGGAACGATATAGGCAAGATGGCAGTATGATGTTTGTGAAACTTGCGACACTTGTGGTCAAGATGAGACACTTTCAGACAAGATGTGACACTTACAACACTTGTAATGATGACACTTGCGACACTATTGAAGATATTAATTTTGATGTGTATCAATTGACAATCCCAACCTTTTGATGACCTTTTATGAGAAGAGGTTATTTTGGCTTCCGCTATCAACAATAAAATGCAGCAGGATCGACCCCATATATTCCAGACTCCTCTGTGGAACTTTGATCCCAATAAGTTTCCCACCAATGTTTGACATGGGGGGGATCCTTAAGGATTGTGAAGGTGATATTTTCCATGTCGGTGAAATTGTGAACAGAGAAATAACCTTCTAGCATATTTATCCATTTTTCTAGGGCATCCACATCTATTTGTCCTGCAAATATGGGAAAATAAAAATTAACTTGTACCTTGAAAGGAGAGGTGCTTCCAAAGTGGTCTCTTCATGAAGACACGTCGGTTTTTATCGAGAGGCATTGAAGGATGTGGGGAAAATTCTCCATCATTTCATTCCTCTATCACGTGAGAGATTGCTCCAGCAACAGATTATTAAAATCTTATGCTCCATTGTTTTTATTTTCTTTCACCATGGAAGGTTTCTTGGGAATACATGAGCGATTGTCTTCAAGAGAGACGAGCTCTAGAACCAACTTTCTATACTCGGACCTTGTCGAGGACATGCACTGAAAAATGATCAAGAACAACCTACTTTCATAACACTGATCCATATTACTTTTGGCACGAAATGAGAGTGGAGATATAATAAATAAATGTACAGATATATCTCAGTTATCCAACAATATAACATAAATACATCAAAGTTGAAACCATAAACAAAGAGATACAGTAATAAAAAATTTATATTAATGAGTGAAAATGTAGAAAGACTATAAAATTAGAGAGTGAAAGACTCGCTAGAATGGTGGAAACTTATCTGTAAGATGAGATGTGATGGCTACTCGCATTGAAAAAAATATTGATTATAATTAGACTCCAAAGGCCTTTTTAACATAAATAAAATCCAAAACCCTAACCCTGGAAGATGAAAATCCAACAGTTTTGTGGACCGTGTTTTGGGTAGTTTGGTGTATCAACTTCTTAGGGGCGTAAATTTTTCATACGATCTCCATTTGGTGTGCATGATAGCTCATTGGAAATTTATATCCAAGGAATAAACATGTTTCCATCACACTCTCGAAAAATTCTATAGTGTGACTGTGGCGAGCCCTACAAATGTTGTTTAGGGCCTCAAAATAGCCACGGAAGGTCAGGACCTGAAAACTAGAAAAAAACGCCAAACTAGAAAAATTCCAAATGAGCTAGTTGGAATAGGTGGGAGACCATTGAAATCCATCTGGATCAATCTTCCCTCCTTAGGAAGAAATGGTCATAAATCCATCGCTGGCAGGGGGGCAACCCTCATTTGCTGGAAACCCTTCACAATCCTGGGGTGTATCTTCAGGAGGCACTTTTACTCAACCCCACATTGGGGGGCACTTGTAGAATAACCCACTAGAAGGAGTATCCAATCCTATTCCTTCCAGAACATCTTACGAACAATCTTATCTGGGCGGCATCCTAAACACCACCTGGAGTTTTCCAGGACCACAGTCTTATCCTCCTCATAAGTCTAATGTGTATCCACCTCTGGGATCTACTCCTTACCATTCACAAGGGAAAAATGTTTATCCTCCTCATGGTCAAATAAATCACCCGGCCTATAATGTTCAAAACCCATCGGATTATGCAAATGTTTCTCATTCATCATCGAATCCTTCTTATCATGTCCATCAACAACCATATGTAGGAATGCCTACTAGTTACAACTATCCACCTAACCTAGTTTATGGTCCTACTGGTGTTCCTATTCCACACCAGTATCATTCGCAAATTAACTGACAACTACCTTTCCTTGCAACTCTGGATCTCCCAGACTTGTCTCGGTTAACTAATGATCCTATTTTTCATTCAATGATTTGGCCAGTCATTCCAGCTAAACTTCCTTCTGATATTCTGAAATTTGATGGAAACCCTAGAGAATATTCGAACAACCATGTGATGAATTTCCATTTGTGGTGTTCATCAAACTCCCTCATGGATGATTCTATACGTTTGCGTCTTTTCCAAAAAACACTTACTAGTTCGGTAGCAAAGTGGTATATTGAACTACCACGTGCTTCTTTTCGTTATTTCAGTTCCCTTTCCATGTCTTTCCTCATGCACTTTCAACTGCCTATTTTCTACGAGACAGGTACTAAACTCTTGACCTCCCCTCGTCAAACTAACTCCGTGCATATCTCTGACCATATTCATGAGTGGAGGTGATGAAGAAGGATGATCAAGGCAGTCATTCCTGACATACTATTGGCGGAATGGTTTACTAAATCACTGTTACCCCCGATCGATCGCAATGTCCCTATGGGAGGTGTGATCACTGAGGAACAATCCATCACTCGGGATCAGTATTTATATTTGGTTTATTCCCATTCTAGTACTTTGTATGATTTTCTTCCGAATGTTTCTCGAGCTAATACCGATCCATCTAATCCGTCATCTTCATCTCATGCGGATGGTGTTATAGGTTCCATCAAAACTCAATCTTTTTCCCAATCAACCACACTCTCCTCTACCTCCCCCCACACTCAGATCTTTGAGGTGAATTCAATTCAATCTACCCCTTCGCAACAATCCAGAGGTAAGAAGAAGACAAAGAATAAATCAAAAAATAATAATGAACAACCCAAAAATCAAGCTCAAACACCTGCTACTGAAAAGAAACCACAATGGAAACTTAAATTCCCATGTATCATTTGTGGTGACGATCACTACACTCCAGATTCTCCACTTCGCAATGAAGAGGCCAAAATTTTCCAAGGAAACTCACAACCCGCTGTGCTTACTCATCCTTTTCCACAGCAGCAATCCATGGTTGCTGAAACTCCCTCTCCTGGGGGAAGTTCTAGCCATCCTAATGATGAGGCCTCATCGAGTGCACATATTTATATGTTTAATGGGATCAATTTGACCACTCTCTCTAATACATACGACACACTAGGTAACCCTGACAAAGGAAAAGACACTAACGGTACTGGCAATTTACCGGATCCATCATCGTCCTCCGCTCATCTTCCATCGGTTAATCCTCCATTTGGACCACTTTAGATTGAGAAACCCACGTTCAACTCTATCTTACGCCCTCCTAAGAGAACTATATGTAAAGCTACCTTTAATCCTAGTTCACGCGCCGCCCAAAACTACAACATTGTTGAAGATTTGGCTCAAGCACCATGCGCTATGTCTATGTTAGAAGTTCTACAACACTGCCCCAGTCAATGTAGAATGCTCTTGGATGCTCTTGGCGCTGTTGATTCTGAGTCATCCAACCATATCATGTTTAACCTACATAATTATGCATCTTGACTCTCCCACCAACTTGCTTTCCAAGATGATGTTGTTGTTCACAACCAACAAATCCACCGAACTATTCTAGATGAGGGAGCCTCGACTTGTGTCGTGTCTTTGGTGTGTTGGAAAGGTTTTAAATCACCAGCACTCAATAAATCCCCAACGATGTTACGTGCCTTCAATGGGAAAGGTTTTCGTCCCCATGGGCTTTTACAGTCCCTACCCATCCAATTGGGTGGAAAAACTGTTACTGTTGATGTCGAGGTGGTCGATGCTCCCCTCGATTACAATTTGTTACTTGGAAGAAGTTGGTTTTATTCTATGACTGTCATTGCCTCGTTAGTTTTTCGATGTGTCCAATTTCCTCTTCAGGGAAAAATTGTCACTGTTGATCAGTTGGATTTCTGCATGACCGATGCTCGCACTCCCGCTACCAACAATATTCCTTTTTTGGGAGACCACAAGATTACGTATGAAAGCATTGGTGTTGGCTTACCAAAAGATTCTAGCCTCATGGGTACCTTCCCTACACCACTTCCACCGACTACACATCATATTTCCACCGTCGATATGATTTCAACCACGGCTTATCAATCTTTGGAATCACCTAACCCTTGGATTGTACCTTGTTAGAGGAATTCGATGCACTAGGTGACACTGTGCCACTTAGTCCAACCGAACCATCATACATTTCTATCCAATCCACTTCTCCCTCATCAGATGACCACCATCTATTGGTGCCTGACATTTCCTCAATGCCATTACGGTTGAGTTCCTTGTCGTGTACAATCAACTGCAGTTTCCCAATTTTTCCTTTTGATGAATCTATTCTAGAAATGTTTTGCATTGACAAGTTACATCGGGATAATAACCATCACCAATCCTCTTTTCTTCCCCCTCGTGAATAAATTCAGGCAAATATATAGTCTATCTCCCCTCATGATGTCGATTTTCTATCGTCTCCCATGCCTTCGGCTCTTGATGATTTGGATCCAGTAGTTGACATGGTGATTTCTTTAGTAGGGATATTGGAGCCTGATCTTCTCACTCCTATCGCGACCCTCAACATGTGTTCCTTCCCGAGTAATTATCTTCCATCCAATGAAGATATCCTAGAGGCCATGACCGAGTTTTTCCCCTTGACATGGTATCCTTCCAGGGCATTATCCTCTTGGAAGACATGATCAAGAAGAAGTCACGAGCATAGTTTCTCTTCTCTGTAGCAAGCTCGTTAAAAAATGAAACAGAGCATAATTCTTTTCCTATGTCAAGCTCGTTAAAAAATGAAACAATAACCTCTTTTGAACCTTCTTTTAATCCACCCTTCTCCTTTTTCTCATCCAGTAGAGAAATCGATGTAAACCTCAAAGTCGGTGAATGAATTGAAGCTTGGAGGGAATGTCTCCATCCTTTGCTAATCATTCTGGAGTTAGGCCACTAGATTTTCAAGATGGGGGCATACTGAGCTTAGTCTTTTTTCTTTCTCGTGCTCGTAAATAGATGAGAATGCATCCAAGTAAACTTTTTTCTATTTTTCGGACCTGTATGGATACAAGAAAAAGGAACCCCCTTGAGTCTCCTTTAAGCTCTTTTCAGACTCTCTAGACATGAAAAGATTGCCGAGTGATCTTGTTTCCTTTCCCACTCGTTAAAAGGTTTGAAACGACATCTTTCGAGTGATAATTTATTTCTTTTTTGGCCTCACGAGAATAAAATTATGAAAAAGGTCAACATTGGAGTCACCTTTAAGTTCTTTTCAGACTCTCTGAACATGAAAAGATTGCCGAGCGACCTTGTTCTCTTCATGCTCGTTAAAGTAATTGAATAAAACATCTGTTGAGTGATATATTATCTCTTTTTTGGTCTCATCAGACTACTTTACGAAAAAGGAACTGAGAGAGTTCTCTTTTAAGTGTTTTTCCAGACTCTATAATCATGAAAAACCTTCGAATTCTCTGTCTTTGGACTCGTTAAAAAAACATCAATAGGCCCATACGGGACCGAACCCTTACTTCTTCCAGTTCTTTAAAAAAAGGAAGAGGGACTTACTGAAGGTGAGTTATACCGAGCATGTGTTACCCTCCTTGAGCGCGTTAAATCAAAAAGAGGTACTCGCCTATCTGGATGGGGGAAAAAATTGAAAGAAGCAAGCCAAGCAGTTTTTTGAGAACATTACCAGGTAACTCTTAGAGTGTCCCTTGAACATGACACTTTGTCTTTGCACACATATTAATCCACTAAACCTCTGCACTGAACCAATCCTCTAAATTTTTCTTACTATTTTGGGTCACCCGACAAAAGTCATAGTATCCACTGCATTATCGTGTTTTGGTTCATGTCATGTTTCTGCTGTTGTGCCTCAGTGTTCAAGGGAAGTATCTGCCTTGAGATTTAGCCATCACAAATATCTTGTCTCAATACCCATGTCAGTCCATGTTCATTTGATCTACCAATTACATCTTTAGGTATAATTAAATTTATTAAATAATTCTACTTAGCTGACACTAAGAAATTTTCCCACTTCCTGTATTTATACCAACTCTTCTCTTTCTCTTAAAACCCAAGCTCTTTGTCCTGAAGATGGATTCTGATCTGGATCCGAAACGTCGACAATATATTGACTGCACTGTGGATTTTCTGATCAAAACCAAAAATCCCACCCACAGCAATCTCACTCATCAGAGTCTATTCCTGTCGACTTCAACACATTATCCAGAGACTAGACTTAGAAACCAATTAGTACTTTGGGACCTACATGCCTCAATGGCAGGCCTCCTCACGTCTGACAGTGGGTTTACATCATTGACCTCTAATCATATGATTCCATGGATGTTCGACTTCATATCATCCATTCACATTCCTTGAAATGTACTAGAGTACCTTGGGAATCATTGACATCAATGATGATCTCCCACGCGCTTGTTAACGATTTACATCATTGACCAGTAATCAAGTGGTTTCTGCCATGTTTGACATCAGGACATCTATTCACATGGTTATATTCATACTACATCGGGATCAGTAAGAAGACCCTGGGTTGAGTCATCACTCTTATATGTACTTTTCCCAGGTTGCGAAGGAGTTTCTTTTGAACAATGGCACGTATATTGTTACATAGATCCACTTTGTATTGGTTGTGGCTATGTCTTGTCATCTCGTAGATCCACTGTGTATTCTTCATGGCTACGATCAGTTCAGGTCATGGGAGTATAGATCCACAGTGTATTTTCAGTGGCTATACCTTTTTATCAATATAATTATGGATCCGCAGTGTATTTTATGGCAGGCATATCTTGCAAGTCTTGATCACCCATGCATAGGTATGCCTTCCTTAGGTTTGAAGCGTGTCATATTATTTGTTGGATGTTTGTGTGCAGCTTCTGTTAGGTTCTCTACGTCTATACCCTTGCTTGAAAGTCTGCAAAGCATTTCAATTATGAGTTCTCGTCTTCTAACTTCATACTTTGGGGGGAAATCTGTTACACATCAAAATTACTCACTTCGATAGTGTCACAAGTGTCGTCATTACAAGTGTCGCAAGTGTCGCATTTTGGTCGCAAGTGTTGCAAATGTTAGAAAAAGCATACTGCCATAATTCCTATGTTATGCTTATAACGACATCAGAAGGACACTTGAAACACCTCAAACATTTGATTTAGAAGAAGAGGAATGGGTTAACAGGGTTATGAACCTCTTGATGTTTGAAAGAAACACTAAAAATTGAGTTTTAGAGGAGAACGCTCCCCTATACCACAGTTAGGAGTGCTGGTACTCCCCTATACACTCTTAGGGAGCGTTATAATGCTTTGTCTATCATTTTTAAGGAGCATTGCTACTGTTGGGAGTGTTGGCACCCCCCTATGCATTGTTAGGGAGCGTTATAGCGCTCTGATGCCCCTTTTGGGGGAGCGCTACCTATTCTAGGCGAAAATTGGTTTATTGAGAAGAATGAGGAAAAGATCTCTTCAATCTCTAAAGGCAGTTGGATTCGAATCCTTGTTCAAGCCATGATCTTAGGGAAGATCCCTAACTGAAGGAGGAAAATACTCAACTTACCCCAAATATATCTCAAGTGGTTGGGCCTCTCTAAACCTATATATGAAGGCCCTCTCTTGGTGAAAAAGGGGAAGGATTGGAGGCATGAAACCTATGATCTCATAGGAAACACATAGTGAAGTGGAGAAGAATAATCAGTGAAGTTGTTGTCATTCTGATCGTAGGTCTTTTGGTCAAGGGTTAGACAAGGAGGACTTGATGAAGTTGCTGCGCTCCAATCTACGGTTGTAAGTTTGCTTCGTTTTTGTTCTCATTAATATGATATGCTTGGCCTGTTTCTTTCTAGTTTGTGCTTAATCTCACATGAACTTGTCTCGAATAGATAGATATGTTTCAAACTAATCTCATAGAGTAGGAAGCGGTTGTACTTTTGTTTGTCTATATGGCTTATCGAGGAGTGAAAGATTAGATCTCAACTCGGACTGTGCATGGACAAACATTGGTAAAAGGTACTTATTTTCTCCTTCCTCCTCACACATTAGTTTATCTAGATCTAAAATGAAGTCAGTGACCATGATAAGAAACTTCTATCTTAAGAATTAAGAGTCTTGCTCTCAAGAGGAGATCTACCTGTCTGCAGGGGGATATTCCTTCAACAGAAATTTGCAACTCCACTGGGGAATGAATCAAAACTTTCAGTTTTGGTTTTCCTCATAGACCTTGTTTTACCCTTTGTTCTTTTTAGACCCTTTTCACCTTGTATGTTTGATTTCATATGCTGATTGAATCCTTATTCCATCGCACATACTCTGAGTGCCAAATTTCAACTGAGTTTTAGGGTTTTTTGGATAATTTTCTTGGTTTTAGTACACCAGCGCTCCCCTACCTTGATATCAGGGCGCCAACGCTCCCCCATGGTCTTAAAAATATTGTTATAATGCTCTGGTGCCCCTTACACCAGAGCGCCAACCTCTCTTTGCAAAAAATCCTTTCCAGAATTGCATTTTCTGAAGACTAGTCTTTGTTTTTTCACTTGTTGATCTTCTTTGTGATTCAATGCTTCTTCCTATTGACCTTTGAAATCATTCCTTCTGAGGAAAAAGAACTTTGTTGTTCATATTTGGTGGCCTTCTTCCTTACTTTGATTTTTTCTGCCATTGAGAACTTGGAATCAATCCACTACTTTCTTCTCTCTTATTCGACTGAGCGGGAACCCTGGTGAAGGGCATCAGAAATATGTGAATCATCTCATTTGGTTCTTCGAGGTCATTGTTATTAAACATATCTCTTTTGTGTGAATTGTTTGATTTTCTTTGTCATCTTTTTTTTTTCTCTTTGCTTCTTGTTTCAATCATTGCAAGAGGGTGTGTTGTTTGTGTGAAATCTGCTTATGCTTGTCCGAATCTCCTTGATCTGAAAGAATAGTTGGCAAGAGAAGTTTTTGCATTGAATTAATCATCATTCACATACAAACGACAAAGATACACCTTAGTGATTGGTTTGCATATTAGAAGGCATTTTTGAAATGTTTTAGCATTGCATCGAATTCGATCGAGAACCAATTGATTGAGGATATTTCATATTAGTGTTTGATAGTGAAAATGACTCTTTCACTTTCCCTTAAATAGGCATTCATTGAAAAGAAATGATTTCTTATCATATTTCATGCATCTTTTTGGGAATTGAGTCCTCATTCCATCAGTTTCACTTGTGTGCACCCTTTGAGTAAAGAACAAATGTAAAAGGAACGCTAACTTAAAATTATCTAGAAGATTTTTTGTTTTTAGGAACTTCCACCAACAGTAGATTAGGGTTAGCACTTTGGACTAGGCTGTGAGTACAACTCTCCAAAGTTTTCAAAACAAACATTAGCATCCTGAGCTAGGAAGAGTCAAATCCAATTGTCGTATTGGTTTTCTGGGATCCCCCTCTCACACAGGGGTTACGCAGGAGGTTGCATTCGGGCGAATTACGGAGATTATCCCTTCGTGGTTCAACTGTTTGTAGTGGTCGGATCGTATATTGGGGGTCACTTGAAGGTATACCCATGATTATGTGTGGGAGCCTCTCGGGTTGATTTCAGACTTGTTATCCTGTCCATACGTTTCAGATCAGACTGTTGACTGTACCCGCTCAGGGACTCATTGCGAATTGGTGTATTTAGTTGCCATAATCTTTAGGTACTTACACAAGGTGACAGTGAAGGGAAGTCTCACTGTACCTAGAAAAGACATTGTTCAAACTCACTCGGGCTCCTTGGAGGGTAAATCTGCAATTACTGCATGGAAGCTTGCTGAAATATCCCTGATCGAGTTGATCAAGATATTCACTACTGTTCTAATGCTCTGACGTCCAGATCTGATACACTGGGGGTTTCTGGATGCGTTTTAGCTGTGTGATTGAGATGTTCTTCGGTTATTGTGTTTGCATGTTGGTTATTGTGGTTGCATGTCGTTTATTACATGTGTATGTTGCATAATTAAGGTTTAACAATCATATAAAGATGCATGCAAGAGTATAGAATGCCAACTGCTCAATATCATGAATAATAAGGGTTCATGCATGGAAATACAAATAGCCTACTGAAAATATAGAGTCTAGACGTCAGTCAGATCCCCTAGATCTATACTAGAATACAATTGAATAATAGAAAAAATACCCGTGACCATAAGAAGACAACAAATCTACTACATGCATGGATAGATAGGCAAAAATGAGCGATCCCGGGGAAATACGGTAACCGCTGCCAGCTGGAAAACTCAATCTAAATAATCCACCATCAGAATGGGCTTGAAACTACTCCAATAAGTGTGCCTTGGTCTCTACACTGGAAGGGATGTCTGTCGGAACTCAGATCGGACCTCTACAACACTGGATTTGGACCCCTAGGGGGTTTGCGCCCCTCCTTGGGCACTGAATGCGCCCCAAAAGATTCCACCATCGGAATCGGTTGCTATATATCTCAAAACGATCGTCTCGTCAAATTATGAAATGGGTCGGAAGGGTTTGGCCAGATCTGCTAGGGAACACCTGCATGCAACGCCAAACGTCTGTCCGGAATGACTGCGCCCAAAATGGCTGTATGGATCGATATGAAAGATTCCACCATCGGAATCTGATGATATATGGCTCAATGGAAGCGCCTTGGCTTGATCTCTACTGGGTCACAATGAATCTGCAATCGGGACACAGGTCTACTGCAGATCTTTGAATCTCCAAAATAGCTTGCGCCCTCCTTGGCTGAGTTGCGCCCTCCACACTGAATACTCCTGAAATGAACAATGAAATACATAGATGGTATCTTAGATGGGCTAGGGTGTGTCTCTCAACATCAAAATCGATCAAGGGTGGTGGTTTCCTCCAGAAATCCACAAAACAATAAGGTCGGCTCTCCTCCTCCTCTGGAAGCTCTCAACATCAAATCATAACAATGCATAATGAGGAATTAGGTCAAATTCCTCCCATTATATATTTCCTGACCTAATTCTTCATTGACATCACTTAACCTAGGCGCCTTTCCTCCTAAGTGATTTATTTTTCAATTAAGTCCCCCCCCTTATCACCTTTTCATTCTAATTCTCCGTTGACTTAGGCTTAAGTGACTTTTCCTAAGTATTTTGGCTTAATTCATTGTTTAGCCTCAATTCCTCCTTATTTCTCCATCTAGTTCCCTGTTTGTGTCTGACTATAGTCTACGGGAACATATAGACTACTTAGTCACTCCCTGCTGGCCTAATCTTGGGGACGGGACATCACAGTCCTCCCTTCCCGAGATTGCTTGTCCTCAAGCAACATCAATCCTGGGTGTTGCATAATATGCTCTCCCTCCCATGTGGCATCCTCCACTGGAAGACCCCTCCATCTAACCAAGCACTCTCTAATGATCCTTCTCCTCAATCTACGTTCTCTCTGCTCTAGTACCTCCTCTGGCACTAGTTCCAACTGTCCCTCCTCATCCAAGGGTGGCAACTCCTGTGAAATGCTAATCTGCTGTCCCACTGCCTTTTTAAGGAAAGAGACATGAAAGATGTTGTGAATCTTGCTACCCTCTGGTAGCTCTAGCTCATATGCCACCTCACCCATCCTCCTGATGACTTTGTATGGCCCATAGAAATTTGGCTTCAGTTTCTCTGCTCCACTCCTCTTCAAGGAAGACTGTCGATATGGCTGTAATCGCAGGAAAACCAAGTCTCCTACCTCAAAACCGTGCTCAACTCTGTGTTGATCTACATATATCTTCTGCTGATTCTGAGCTCACTGAAAGTTCTCCTTTGTTGATTGCAGGATCCTTTGACTCTCCTCCACCCAATCCTTGGCCCCCGGGACCCTCCTGTCCCCAAATACAGTATCTATAAAGGAGGGTGCATCATATCCATACAATTCCCTGAATGGTCACATCGTGATGGACATATGGTAAGTTGTGTTGTAGCAATACTCACCCATATGTAACCATCTCACCCAAGTGTGTTGTTGTCCCCCCACATAGTTCCTCAGATACCCTTCCACCCATTTGTTGACGATCTCTGTCTACCCATCTGTCTGTGGGTGGTAGCTGGTACTCGTAGCTAACTCTGTGCCTGTCAATCTGAAAAGCTCTTGCCAAAATGCGTTGATGAAGCGTCCATCCCTATCACTGGCTATCTGCTTGGGTAACCCGTGCAACTGGAATACCTCCCTGAAGAACAACTCTGCTACCTGTGTGGCCTTGTAGTCTGTGGGTATGGTGAAGAAATGTGCGAACTTGGTCAGTCTGTCGACCACTACAAATATACAGTCCCTTCCCTGCACTCTAGGGAGGCCTGTAATGAAATCCATGGAAATGCTCTCCCATTTCTTCTCTGGAATGGGTAGAGGCTGAAGTAACCCTGTGGGATGTGTTTGCTTGGAATTTTTCTGCTGACAAGTCATGCACTCTTGTATGTGTTTCAGCACGTCGTCCTTGATACCCTTCCATGAGAATCTCTCCCTGATCTGCCTATAAGTTTTGAAGTATCCCTGATGCCCTGTTGTTGGTGAATCATGACACACCTTCAGAATATTCCCTTTCAGGGTGGATTCTGGAACCAAGTAGATCCGGTTCTTGTAGAAAATGATGTCATCAAGAACCCGAAACCTATCATCAATCACTTTCCCATCCATCACCTCACAAGAAAATTTGTTTTTGGAGTATTCCACCAACAAATGAGGTTTCCAATCTGTACATATATCCATCATCGAACATCTTGCTGGTATCCTGGACAATGCATCCGCCACAACATTCATTTTTCCCTTGACATACTCAATATCAAATTCGAATGCTTGGATCTTTGACACCCACTTCTGTTGCCTCTCGCTGAGGTCTTTCTGGTCAAGGAAATACTTGAGACTGTTATGATCAGTCTTCACTACAAACTTGCTGCCAACTAGATACTGCCTTAATTTAGTTAAAGCATGCATGATTGCTAGCATATCCTTGTCATAAATAGGATAGATTATCTCTAACTCATCGAGCTTCCTTCTCTCAAACACAATGGGGTGCCCCCCCTGCATCAATACTGCTCCAATCCCCACCCCTAATGCATTGCACTCTAAGACGAATGGTTGAGAAAAGTCTGGGAGGGATAGAACAGGGCATGTGCTCATAACCTCCTTCATTTTGTTGAAGGTCTGCTGTGAATCCTCTGTCCAATGAAAAGCACCCTTCTTTGTCAAGTCTGTGAGTGGTGCTCCCAACTATGAAAAACCCTTGACAAACCACCTGTAGTAACTGCATAACCCAAAGAATCCTCTCATCTCCGTGAGATTCTTGGGCGTTGGCCAATCCACAATGGCTCTGATCTTTTCCTGGTGAACCTGTACTCCCTGCCCACTGATGATATTCCCTAAGTACAATAGTTCCCTCATGCCAAATTCACATTTGGATTCCTTGGCATATAAAGACTAGGTCTTCATAGTATCCAAAACCTTCTCCAAATGTGTTAAATGCTCATTCCATGTCTTGCTGTAGATCAATACATCATCGAAGAATACCAGAAGGTACTTCCTCAAATGTCCTCTAAAGATATGGTTCATGCAAGACTAGAAAGTGGTTGGTGCGTTGGTTAGTACAAATGGCATGACCAAGAACTCAAAATGTCTGAAATGGAATCTGAATGTTGTCTTCTCAATATCCTTCTCCCTGATGTTGATCTGATGGTATCCTGAACGTAGATCAATCTTGCTGAAGAAGACTGCCCCATGCAACTCATCCATCAACTCATCTATGCGTGGAATAGGGTAACGATTCTTGATCGTTTTCTTGTTGAGCGCTCTGTAAT
>ML782076.1:185196-241254 GCA_009831015.1 Picea engelmannii | reverse complement strand
CTCAAACTCCTCTGTGCGTAACCCTCTCCTGGCTACCAAGGATGCATCTATGAAGTTGTGGGTGGCCCCACCATCAACTAAAGCTATCATGCGTTGCCCTTGTACAAGGCCCTTGAGCCTGAGAGTGTTGTACCTGGGTACTCTTGAAAGGGTGGATATGGTTCCCCCTTTCACCTCTCTACGAGGTTTGGCCTCTTCCTGGGGCTTGGCCTTGGCCGGTATCTGAGGTTTCTTCGGCTGCTGCTCTGGCTCATGTGTGGTCTCAGTCTCTGAATCACTGTCTGTAGGTGCCTGAATATCCTCATCCTCCTCCTCACTACCTGATTCCACCTCAATATAGTGGATCTGTCCCTTTCCCATGCATCTATGCCTGCGGACCCAAGGATCTCTGCAGGAGAAGCAAAGCTTCTTCCTCATCAACTCCCATCATGTATCATCATCCAACTTGGGCTTGCCCTTCCACTCCCTTGGAGGATTTTTCTGATCCTTGTCTCTCTGTGGTATAAAGGGTTTAGTGAAAGGTTTAGTTTTTGGCACCGAATCTGCCAAATCTCTAGTGCGTCGGACGACATCCTACAAGGAATGAGGGTAGTATGCCTTCACCCAACCTCTCAAGGGTTCTGTGAGCCCTTCGGTGAATATCATGACCAATCGTAGCTCAGATATGTCTGTCACTGCCACTGCTACTCTCTGAAACTTCGAAATGAATGCCTCTGTTGTGCCAGTTTGTCTCAACTGGGCTAAATCTCTGAAGTGGATCTCAGGATCCCTCCTATCAAATCTATCCATGAGTCTCTCTATGAACTCTCTGTAGGAGGTGATGTGATTTTGACCCAATGTCACCAATCCATGATACCACCACTCGTGTGCCTCACCCTCTAAGTGTAGGGTGGTGAAACTGATGGCCTCTTCCTCTGTCATCTGGTTGAGCTTGTAGTAGGTATCTAGTTTTTGTACCCAAGCTCTAGCAGTGCATCTGGATGATCCGTCAAAAAAAGGTATGGTGAGTTTACCAACTTTTCGGATGAAGTCAATGTTATGCCCTTGTTGTTGCTGCTGCTGCTGCCCTCCCCTCTGTGGCTCTCTAGGATGGTTCCTGAGTCTGAGTCCACAATACTCGACTAAGGTCATGTCCTGATGAAATTCCTGGCCCAAGGCTGCATACTCTCTCCGATACTCTGCAATGTCCTCTGCATGTGTGGTCGGTCTCTGTGCTATCGATATCTAAGTTGCTACCAGGGTTGCCCTCTAGAAACTGGGAAACAACGGACATGGAATCCTACTCGCAGAGGTATACGTGCGAGTGGGTGACTGGGGTCTACTACCTGCCCCTGAGTTCCCATGCGTTGCATGAGGGCCTTGAGTGCCTGGAATGTCTACCATAGCTAGTCTATCTGCTACCTGAGCCAAAGACTGAGACATGGTTCGCTGGCTAGCTAGCATGTCACCGATAACCTGCATGAAGGCTACGTCTGGATCCACTGGAGTCTTACCACTGCCCTCTGGTCGCTCATACCTGTCACCTAGCCTCTTCTCTACCTCGCACTCGGCCTCACACGCTGCTCGTCACTCTTCTTCTCTAAGTGCCTCTTCCTCTTTCTCTGAACTGGGAGGGAAGGGAGGAAAGTTAGGTCTGTCCCTTCTTCCTCTGCATCGATTGTACGTGACATATTCATCACTTCGTGCTCACGACCATCTGGTTCTTTTGCTGGATTCATGGTCTTTAGTCACAGGCTTGCAGGACTAAAGCTCTGATACCACTAAAATATCCCTGATCCGGCTGATCAAGATATTCGCTACTGTTCTAATGCTCTGATGTGAAGATCTGATACACTGGGGGTTTCTGGATCCGTTTTAGTTGTGTGATTGAGATGTTCTTCAGTTATTGTGTTTGCATGTTGGTTATTGTGGTTGCATGTCAGTTATTACATGTGCATGTTGCATAATTAAGGTTTAACAATCATATAAAGATGCATGCAAGAGTATATAATGTCAACTGCTCAATATCATGAATAATAAGGGTTCATGCATGGAAATACAAATAGCCTACTGAAAATATAGAGTCTAGAAGTCAGTCAGATCCCCTGGATCTGTACTGGAATACAATCAAATAACAGAAAAAATACCTGTGACCGTAAGAAGACAACATATCTGCTACATGCATGGATAGATAGGCAAAAATGAGCGATCCCGGGGAAATACGGTAACCGCTGCTAGCTGGAAAACTCGATCTAAAGAATACACCATCAAAATGGGCTCAAAACTGCTCCAATAAGTGTGCCATGGTCTCTACACTGAAAGGGATGTCTGTCAGAAATTGGATTGGACCTCTACGGCACTGGATCTGGACCCCTGGGGGGTTTGCGCCCCTCCTTGGGCACTTAATGTGCCCCAAAATATTCCACTGTCAGAATCGGCTTCTATATAGCTCAAAACGATCGTCTCGTCAAATTATGAAATGGGTCGGAAGGGTTTGGCTGGATCTGCTAGGGAACACCTGCATGCAATGCCAAACGTCTGTCTAGAATGACTGCGCCCAAAATGGCTAGATGGATCAATATGCAAGATTCCATCATCAGAATCTGATGATATATGGCTCAATGGAAGTGCCCTGGCTTGATCTCTACTAGTTTGGAATGAATCTGCAATCGGGACACCGGTCTACTGCATATCTTCGAATCTCCAAAATATCTTGTGCCCTCCTTGGCTGAGTTGCGCCCTCCACACTGAATACTCCTGAAATGAACGATGAAATACCTAGATGGTATCTCCGATGGGCTAGGGTGTGTCTCTCAACACCGAAACCGATAAAGGGTGGTAGTTTCCTCCAGAAATCCACAAAACAATAAGGTCGACTCTCCTCCTCCTCTGGAAGCTCTCAACATCAAATCATAACAATGCATAATGAAGAATTAGGTCAAATTCCTCCCTTTATATCTTTCCTGACCTAATTCTTCGTTGACATCACTTAACCTAGGCACCTTTCCTCCTAAGTGATTTCTTTGTCAATTAAGTCCCCCCCTTATCACCTTTTCATTCTAATTCTCCATTGACTTAGGCTTAAGTGACTTTTCCTAAGTATTTTGGCTTAATTCATTGTTTAGCCTCAATTCCTCCTTATTTCTCCATCTACTTCCCTATTTGTGCCTGACTAGAGTCTACCGGAACATATAGACTACTAAGTCACTCCCTGCTGACCTAATCTTGGGGATGGGACATCACACTTGCACCAAGGTGGAAGTCCGTCAAGCAGGTCACCATTGTAACTGTTCCACCATATCCTAGCCCCTTCTTGACTTGATCACGCAACGTTGGATTTCATCACCAACTAGTACGATCATCAAGATAAGTTTTGTTTGCTTGGTTGATTCCCATATTTTATTAGTGTATGTTGTTTCTTTTTGTTAGTTGGCCAAAGATTTTCAATGTGTTCTGTTATTCTCCACAATTGAGCTTGTAGACGATAAAGGTCTTCACCGATCATGTAGGATGCAAGGGCTGCCTCCGGAAGGCTATCAACCCTTTCATCCTAACACTCTAGAAGACAACTACCGTAGAGAGGTAGAAAATCGATCCGATGCTGGAAGCGTTATTTCTCCTCCGTTAGATAACTCAGAAGGCACTTTGGTCACGATTGAAAATACCACTACATCTGTGTTGGTAACTCCTCTTGAACCACTTTTGGTTCATTTAGACTCCCTTGGGAATGGCATAGACGAAGAGGTCCCATGATTACCAGAGAGGATTTTTACTGAAATGTATATGGGATCCACAGAACCAATCTTTGGTGATGAGTATAGGACTCATGTTCGTCCTAGCATAGCAGTAGATACCAATCCCACACCTGCTCGTTCTATATGGAGGACTTCATCGGGATGCGATCTCTATGAACATTTCGAATCTTTTCAACAACTCTTTCATCCTCATGACCCTCCTAGTGAAACAGTACCATCTAGTCAAACCATGAATCAACTAGTCAATCAGGTTATTAACCCTATTGTTACAGCAACACAAGTCTATCCTAATGCTCGACTCATCACCTCTACTCATCCACAAGGCACTTCAATCTCTACCCCCGTTTCTACAAGCTTTTACTCTATAGCTCCACATGTTCCACACGGTCCTGTTGGGACATCTCCTCACCCGAGAATGTAAACCCCTGCTGTAGTGTCCCCAAGGTCGAGCCCTGTTGCAAATCCTGATATATGAAATGAATTGTAAACATGTTTTATAGGCTGGTGAGCCGAGTTTGGTATAATCTGGTAGGCTTATGTGTTTGTTAGGATAGGGAGCCTAAGTGTTGAAGGCCAAGAGCCTGTTGATGAAGTTGGATGTATGCAGATCGATTAATAAAATATAAACACTGACAGGTGCACACCGACCATGATGAATGAGTGAAGGGGGACTTAGCATCCACAGAGTGGGCAAGGAATTAGGGGCTAGAGGTGGGAAAAAGGGGCTAAGTGTTGAGCCTAGGGGCTAAGCCTGGGGGGGGCTTAAACCTGGAAATAATATTTTAATATTATTTCAAAAGATATGTGCATCATATGTTTTTATCCTAAGTCCTTTTGGAAGGACATGTGATTTCCCAAGTGGTGGGAGGAACGAGTGCTGGTGGAACGCATGCAGTTCCCAAGGTGACAAGTGTCAACCCTGGTGCATGCAAATATAAGTGCCAAGCTCAACCGTGGGAGGGGATCTTCCTCCATTTGGACCCGAACCTCTGAGCGTAGAACCGGTACGACCTCTACCAGATATGCTGGTTCATCTCTGAAAGCCGTAACGCCTGTGTTTGTCCTGAAGAAAATGTGTACACCCATGTCCAGAGCTTTGAGTCTGTGTCTATTTTAGGCAAACCTAGGAGCGCATTTCCTGAACCAGAACCCTGTGTTGAACTCGAGTGGAAGAATCCTTGGTTGTTGGGGAAAAGATGAGCTAGCCTGTGCATGGAGCCTGTTCCAAAATCATGCCGTGAGATCATCCTGTGACTGCTGAACCGTTTTGGGAAGCCTTTGTCTGTGTTCCCCATGGGTTGTTGTGACCATGAAATACTGGACTGCATGAGGCTTGTTGGCCTGTGAGAAACTCCTCCAGGTGAGAGAGTGCGTAGAGGGAGAAGAGAACTCCTGGAAGGAACCCTGTAGCTGCCATAGAGCTTGGAGACTTTCAGTCCGGTCTGTTCCTGTAACCCAAGTTAAGGGAGACTGGTAGCCGAAGGACTGTCTAGGTGACAGAGAAGGTGCACTCTCCTGGGGTGGAACAGGCATGTGGGGAATGAGGGTCTATGGGCAGTGAGCGTGGGAGATTCCTGGGAGAGCTTTCTTCCTGGTGGATGTGTATGTGCTATCTTCCCTGTAACCTCAGCCTAGCCTAGGATTCCTTGCCTTGGGGTGGAGCTCGGTCCCAGCTCGGGGGTGACCCACTATTGAGCTGATGAACTGTGTGGTCTAAGGATGGGAGGTTTGTGGAAGGCCTGCACTTGGTTGGTGAATTCTACAGTTGTTCAAAGATAAGTATCTGAATTATGTTTTTATCACATTTGGCATGACTGTGCTGTTTATGTATCATGTTTTCCGCTGTGTAAATGAGTTACTGTTGAATGCTATGGCTTGTTTAATTGTAGCAGTAACTTATATATTTTACTCTGAGAATTAAGTGTGTTTAATTGTGTTAAATGCATGTGGTTATAATTCCTGTATGAATTATGTAAACATTCATGTATAGAATGGTAACTGAGAGATTGAAAACCTCGGTAGTGAAAAGGTACACTACAAATTGGTATCAGAGCGAAGGTTTCGACACTGAGCCTAGATGGGCCAGTGGAGCGGTCTTTGGACCGAGAATTTGAAGGGAAATTGGGTCTGGAGGACTAATTTCGGACCTTGGTTTGTTCCAGAGTGTCAAGTAGTTGCTTGACCGTGCTTACGAGCTCAGGAAGTATAGCGGTGAGTGAAACCGCAGGCTGGTGTGGTCTATGGCCACAGGGAGATAGGTCTCTACACCAATGGTGTTAGAACCTTAGGATCTGTTCGAGAGGGAAGGCGAGCCCTCGTGACCGTCGGATCTGGAAAAATGTAAGTAGGAATTAAAATTCCTTCTGAAATACATAGGAATGTGGAAATCATGATACGCGAAATCCCGAGTTGGTTATGAACCGTCTGAGCCGTTAGATCTCGACATGAAAATCCATCAGCCGTAGGATCTGTCGGGAGATGTTTGAAGGTTAAACCTTAGTATCTAGGGGCGAAAGCTATGAAATAGATCTAAACTGTCTGAAATATGGAGGACACGTGTCGTGAGATCGCCCATATCGGGGATTCGGACATCGGGAGTTAGAAGGGGAAGTATTTCGACTTCGCGAGTGGCAAAGTCGCGAGAGAATCGGGACTGTCCATCTGAGGAGGATAGGTGGAAACAATCGCGCAGTCAGTGCAGTGCCGAAGAGATCCAGGATTTGGGTCTCGCGAACTCGGAAGTTCGCAGGGTGAGGGCCCAAGAGTTGGACGCTCCAAGTCGCGAAGTCGTGAAATTGCGAGGAGCGAGGACAACCGTTGGATCCATATCACGGGAGGATCGTTGGATCAGGAACCCCATCGCCTATCGCACGTTCGAGGGTTCGGAGGTTGAAAGAAGTCATTTTCGACTTCACGAGTAGCGAAGTGCCGAGTGTCGTGCACGAGGACATGTGGCAGAACCACAAGGTGGGCCTGGGTGACGGATGGGCAAATACGTGTCGCCAGGAGGAAAGGAGTCAACACTCCGTTGACTTCTCGCGTCTGAGGGATTCATGAGATAAGAGCATGGGAGATCGACGTTGAAACTCGCGAAGGTATGAGTAGAGAAGAGTGCTAACACTTAGACTTAGACCTAGGCTACGGTCATGCGTAGCAGACTCTAGCGAGGAGGGAGCCATGCCCGTGTCGCATCTCGGGTATCGGTGGTTAGAGGAAATGAGTCGAGGGTCTTTGACTCATGAACTCACGAGATCGCGAGTTGCAAAAAGGGTGACTTGGATTTCATATTTTTAACTGTCGGATCTTCATGGACCAATATTCCGAAGTTCTGAAGTCCCAGAAATTGCCTCAAATGCAAAGAAATGAAAGAAATACATAATACTTCCAGTTCAAGAAACTTATTTAAAACGAAATGTCTTTTATTTTGTTCGAACTAGCTTGTAAACATTGTGGATTGTTCATGAAGTTTAATGGCCTGACAAATTTCGAATTCAATTGCACAGTGCATGTGCAGAGTTCAACGAAGGCCAGAACTCTAGTTAATCAACGCTGAGTATGGAGTGGGGAAGAGTTAAAATTACCCTTGAAATGGAAGACGAACAGGAAGGAAAGGCTGCGGTCTTATGGATTCTGGTCATATGGGCCAAGAACCTAGCAAGAGGGCTAGCGCGTGAAAAAGAGATCATCGGTGATCGGGGAGTGGAGAGATGAGAAACTCTCAACATCAGGAAGCTCGAAACTCCGAAACCCTGAAACTTGAAAGTCCCGAAATATCGGGAATTGAAGTTTCAGACACCCAAAAAGTACAGAGCCGAGTAGAGCTCAGAAAATTCGTGAAATTGAAAACATTTTCATAAATTGGATTGTTTATGAATCATGAAGAATCGCCAAGAAAACGAAGGCTTGACAAATTCTAGTTGTTTGCGCGTTGTATTACAGAAGGTTGACGAGTGCCAGAATTGTTTTGGAATTGCCACAAAGTGCAAGGAAATGGAAGAGGCACATAATGCTTCTAGTTCAGAAAACAAAGCTCAGAAGAGATAGCATAGAGCTTTAGTTAGTAGAGTGTGCATATCCAGTGTAAGGAGTGCTTATAGAGGGAACTTGTTTTAAGTTCGAAAGATTCCAGGAGACAAGCGTAGAAGGTGCAGATGGGCACCAGAAAGTCTTTCGGCAAAAAAAAAAAAAAACAACACAGAAGGGTCGAGTCCCTTTGAGACTGAGTAAGTTAAAATCTCATAGAGGAACAATGCAAGTTCACATGACCGAGCGCAAGTGTGCAGCAAGGTGAAGTTAAAATTTCATTAACCAAAGCTTGGGAAGGAAAACACCGTCGAATTATTTGTGATCCTTCAAGTTAGGGAGGAAGTCAATTCCAAAAGAATTGATGCCAATATATTTGGAAAGAAGTCATTGAGAATTGGAATGAACGAGCAGAATTCTCTATGGAGAACTCGCGAAATCGCGAGGACCGTAAGATAGCCAAAAGTTGGAAGATGGTTAGTGGGTGGAGAAACTCGCCACCTTAGGATTCAAAGTAAACGTGGGTCATTGATCGCGGTTGGTTTTGAACCGTTGGATCATTTCATGAATTCGGGGATCGTGAACTTGGAGCGCAAGCCAAATTCTTCGTCACTCCAAGTCCCGAATCGCGAAAGAGATTAACAAGGGTAGAATCGTACGGTGGAGCGCTTCCAGAAAGAAGTGTCGAAAACCCATGAGCCGTCGAATCCAGCTAACTGCGAGGAGGATAACGCTAAGATTTGTTCAGTACTCGAAAAACTCAGGAAGGTATTGAACCGTCGATCTCAAGGAAGATCGAACCGTTGATTTCTTTCATCGAGAAATCGGAAAATCCAAAGTTTGGAAAAACAGAGGAATTGTTCTCGAAAATTCTAAAACGTGAACTTTTGATTCGCGAGGAGAGATATAGACCATTGATTCAAGGCGAGTGTCAGTCGTTGATTTGACACACTGGAATTCTATGAAGACGGAAGTTAAAAAGGGAAGAGAACTATTTTCTAATTCATGAACTGTGAAGTCTGGATTCACAAAAAAGGATCCACCCCGGTGGATTACAAGGAGCTTCGAGTCGTTATATCTTACTCAAGTGGATTTCAGAAAACTGGAGATCGGAAGAAAAGAGGGAAAACTATTTTTCCAAACCCCGAAACGCGAATTGTCGATTCGCGAGGAATTGATTTGGACCGTCGAATCCAGAAAGCTGTGGACCTTGATCTAAGGCAAATGGGGTTCGAGAGTTTAGACCTTGGGAAAAAAAAAGAAAAAAAAAAAAAGAGGAGAGCTAGTCCTCGAAGTTCGCAAAGGGTAAAGTCTCGTAGTGATCGGAAGTTGGGGCCCCAGGTCATAGCTAGAGGTCACACTGGTGGAAGTTAAAGGAAGAGCTAGCACGTGCTAGACTCTTTCTTCTGATTTCCTGGATAGAGAGAGTCGAGGGTGACTCATATCTAAACACCCGGTATGTGAAGTCCCGAAACGCCTTCTGGATAAGCGCGTGGTCATAGTCGGTGGCCATGTGGGAGAAACTTGTGCCACCGCTAGTTCTCGCAAGAGAGTTTTCATGCAAGGCTTGTGGTTTTGTTACGTGGAGGTTCTAGTAGGAACTCGAAGAGCTGCTCCAACTCAGAGAGATGAAGACCCATTGACTGAGAGGTCAGCAGACCCCGTTGAGGTAGGGAAACTGCATTGAAGGTACTTAGGGCATGAATAATCATGCACAATGATTACAGTGGAGAGCATAAGAGGATTTAGGAATTCTGGAAGAATTGAATGCTTCTGGGATCCACTAAAAAAAAAAAAAAATGTTAAAGGGAGAAAGAAGTTGTTGCAATTTATAGAAACAAGTATGTTTTGGCTCGTTTGGACAGCCAGAGGAAAGAATTCTTGCAAGTTGCAAGTGTTGTTGGTAATGTTGTTGCACAATGAAGAAAGCAACAGAGAGCTGAAGAGCTGGTTATAAGTCTGATAAAAGAAGCATGAAAGCTTCTACTGCTATCAGATATTCAGGTAGTATAAATTTTAATGGCAGTCATGCAGGTAAGACTTTTATCACTCTTTTTGCATAATTGTTGAAAGGAAATTATGGTAAGAATTTCCTCGACCAGAACTATGTTATTAAATCACATGATTATATTATTTGAATGCATACCACTAGATGTGGTAAAGGCTATAGGCCTGTGTTAATTCAAATCTTTTTAGCTTTTGAATGAACACATCGACATAGTAAAATGTCATGTTAATTTGGTTATGGGGTAGTAACCAAAGAATTAAAAGATAATAATTTGTTACAAGAATGAATTCCAGAAAGCTAGTCATGTATGAGACCAGGACATGGTGGGACATGGCAAGGTATAGATATGGAAAGATTATGAGCCACACCAAGTACTAAAAGCTTCCTACTTTTAAATAAACTTGGGCTGCAACATTTTTGCTAACACTAATGGACACCGCAGAATTATATTCTTGGTGTAGTGTTCGGGTCAGAAAGGAAGGCATCCAATTAATTGGAAAGATGAGGGGAAGTGTATGAAGATTGTGGCAACACATTGGCTAGAATTCCAACCCATGGATGGTGAGATACATGACTGAGACAGAGAGCATTATGTAATTCAATGCAAGGTGCACTGAATAAGAATGCATTGAGAATCACACTCGTGCATAATAAGTGATATAATTGCATACTAAGTGCAATGGTTGAATATGTTTTGTAAGTACGTGCATATATATATATTATTGCATGGAAATAATTATGTTGATGGATGAAATGTTGCTAACCCCTGAAACTGAGAACATTTCAGGAACTGTTAAACACTGCAACAGGAAAGTTACAAGTCAAGTAGTCACAAGAATGGAGACTACATAAAATTTTATGTTCAGAAAATTGAAATAATGAACTCACTGTTGCTAACAGTGGACATGCATATGCATAGAATGACGAGTCATTCTATTGGTCAAGTTGTTTGGTAATTGTGATTGAATTACCAGGTGCAGAAATTCTAAGATTATTGCATAAGATGTTGTACATATTGAATTATGATGTACAAAAAATATCGACAATTTGTTGGTAGTATGCAAGATGAAGTCTTGCAGGAAAATTGTAGGTAGTTTTGTGCCTGTGGAAAATCACAAGGATGACTGCATTCATAATGTGGCAACAACCAAGATAAATCATGAAAAAGGATGTCATGTTTTTGGAATAAAAGTTGAATTTCCTTTCGAATTAATTGGAATTCTTAAATGAATTCTTGTATGTACTCTCATGATAACTACATGTGGTTGATGCAGATGAGATGATGTTGATAAAAGTTAAATTGTTGGCTACAAAGAGTATCTTAGGAAGATGTTGCTTGGAAACCTTTGAGGGCAGTTGGAACTCCCGGAGCCATGGTGCTCTAAGACTTTCGGTCCGGTCTATTCCTGCAACCCAAGGTAAGGGAGATTGGCAGTCAAAGAACTATCCAGGTGACAGAGAAGGTGCATTCTCCTGGGGTGGAACAGGCATGTGGGGAATGAGAGACCATTGGTTGGAGTACTGTCGAGGTTTGAATGGTTAGAGTGCTGTTGAGGTCTGGTACCTTAGCCTAGACCATGTGGATAAGGATTGTGGACCATGGCTATCTTGGGAAGCCATTGCCCGATGGAGTCATAGCTTTGCTCCGGGGTGGGAGGTCTTCTCACTCAAAAGATAAGTACAATTCTCTATTTTATTATATGATGTGTATATTGTATACAGTTTTATTGTTATTGAATTTGTTTGTATATACATACATATACATTGCATAAATGATTGCATTACTACACCCACGACTGTACCTAAGGTATCTCATATTTCATTACTTAAGAAATCTATATACCTTATGCTAATCATGTAATCGATTAGAATGCGATTCAGGTGGAACCAAAAATTGTCTGGCAAGTGGACAGGAAAAGAAAACAGCTCTAGAATCGAGCTATAGAGCTTGTAAAGGTCCAGTGGAGCTTGTAAAGGTCCAGTGGACCTGGTACGGTCCTGAGGACGCGACATGGGAGCATGAAGAGGTTATGCGGGCAGAGTACCCGCATATTTTTGAAAATTTTGAAAGACTTGCAGAGACAGTGTAAGTTGCACTGAGGACAGTGCAAAAATAAGGGGAGGGGGATTGTAGTGTCCCCAAGGCCGAGCCCCATTGCAAATCCTGATATATGAAATGAATTGTAAACATGTTTTATAGGCTGGTGAGTGGAGTTTGGTATAAGCTAGTAGGCTTATGTGTTTGTTAGGCTAGGGAGCCTAAGTGTTGAAGGCCAGGAGCATGTTGATGAACTTGGATGTATGCATATTGATTAATAAAATATAAACACCGCCAGGTGCAAACCAACCACGATGAATGAGTGAAGGGGGTCTGAGAATCCACAGAGTGGGTAAGGAATTAGGGGCTGGAGGTGGGAAAAAGGGGCTAAGTGTTGAGCCTAGGGGGGGCTTAAACCTGAAAATAATATTTTAATATTATTTCAAAAGATATGTGCATCATATGTTTTTATCCTAAGTCCTTTTGGAAGGACACGTGATTTCCCAAGTGGTGGGAGGAATGAGTGCTGGTGGAACACATGCAGTTCCCAGGGCGACAAGTGTCAACCCTGGTGCATGCAAATATAAGCATCGAGCTGAACCGTGGGAGGGGATATTCCTCCATTCGGACCCAAACCTCTGAGCGTAGAACCGGTACGACCTCTGCCAGATACGCTAGTTCATCTTTGAAGGCCGTAAAGCCTGTGTTTGTCCTAAAGAAACCGTGTACACCCATGTCCAGAGCTGTGATTTTGTGTCTGTTCTAGGCAAACCCGGGAGCGCATTTCCTGAACTGGAACCCTGTGTTGAACTCGAGTGGAAGAATCCTTCGTTGTTGGGGAAAATCTGAGCTAGCCTCTGCATGGAGCATGTTCTGAAATCATGCCGTGAGATCATCCTATGACTGCTGAACCATTTTGGGAAGCCTTTGTCTGTGTTCCCCGTGGGTTGTTGTGACCACATAGTACTGGACTGCATGAGGCTTGTTGGCCTATGAGCGACTCCTCCAGGTGAGAGAGTGCACAGAGGGAGAAGAGAACTTCTGGAAGGAACCCTGTAGCTGCCATAGAGCCTGGAGACTTTCGGTCTGGTCTGTTCCTGTAACCCAAGGTAAGGGAGACTGGCAGCCGAAGGACTGTCTAGGTGACAGAGAAGGTGCACTCTCCTGGGGTGGAACAGGCATGTGGGGAATGACGGTCTATGGGTAGTGAGCGTGGGAGATTCCTAAGAGAGCTTTCTTCCTGGTGGATGTGTATGTGCTATCTTCCCTGTAACCTCAGACTAGCCTAGGATTCCTTGCCTTGGGGTGGAGCTCGGTCCCAGCTCGGGGGTGACCCACTATTGAGCTGATGAACAGTGTGGTCTAAGGCTAGGAGGTTCGTGGAAGGCCTGCACTTGGTTGGTGAATTCTACAGCTTTTCAAAGATAAGTATCTGAATTATGTTTTTATCACATTTGGCATGACTGTGTTGTTTATGTATCATGTTTTCCACTGTGTAAATGAGTTACTGTTGAATTTTATGTCTTGTTTAATTGTAGCAGTAACTTATATATTTTACTCTGAGAATTAAGTGTGTTTAATTGTGTTAAATGCATGTCGTTATAATTCTTGTACAAATTATGTAAACATTCATGTATAGAATGGTAACTGAGAGGTTGAAAACATTGGTAGTGAAAAGGTACACTACACCTACTATCTCAACACAACCAGTTGGAGAGAAACCACCATCTAATGAACCTTTCCCTCCTAGAGAACTACCTTTGCATGGTGGTCCTTCCCCTCTTGGGAGACAGCCCCCTTTTCATGCTCCTCCTGGAGGGAAATCTTCATTTGCTAGTCATACCCCAGTCATAAATCCACCGCTAGCAGGGGGGAAACCCTCGTTTGCTGGAAACCCTTCACAATCCTGGGGAGTATCTTCAGGAGGCACTTTTACTCAACCCCACGTTGGGGGGCACTTGTATAATAACCCAATAGGAGGAGTATCCAATCCTATTCCTTCCAAAACATCTTACGGACAATCTTATTCGGGCGGCATCCTAAACACCACCTGGAGTTTTCTGGGACCACAGTCTTATCCTCCTCATGGGTCTAATATGTATCCACCTCCGGGATCTACTCCTTAGCATTTTGAAGGGAAAAATGTTTATCCTCCTCACGAGAAAATAAATCACCCGGCCTATAATGTTCAAAACCCACCAGGTTATACAAATGTTTCTCATTCATCATCGACTCCTTCTTATCCTGGCCAACAAGAACCGTATGTAGGAGGACCTTCTGGTTACAACTATCCACCTAACCCAGTTTATGGTCCTACTAGTGTTCCTATGCCGCACCAGTATCATTCGCAAATTAACCAACAACTACCTTTCCTTGCGACTCTAGATCTCCCAGACTTGTCTCTCTTAACTAATGATTCTATTTTTCATTCACCAGTTTGGATAGTCATTCCATTCATTCCAGTTTGGACGAAAACCCTATTGAAGATCCGAACAACCATGTGATGACTTTCCATTTGTGGTGTTCATCAAACTCCCTCATGGATGATTCTGTACGTTTGCGTCTTTTCCAGCGAACACTTACTGGTTTGGAAACAAAGTGGTATATTGAACTACCATGTGCTTCTTTTCATGATTTCAATTCCCTTTCCATGTCTTTCCTCACGCACTTTCAACTGCCTATTCACTACGAGATGGGTACTGAACTCTTGACCTCCCTTCATTAAACTAACTCCGTGCATATCTCTGACCATATTCATGAGTGGAGGCGATGGCGAAGGATGATCAAGGTAGTTATTCCTGACATACTATTGGTGGAATGGTTTTCTAAGTCACTGTTACCCCCGATCACTCGCGATGTCACTATGGGAGGTAAGGTCACTGAGGATCAAGACATCGCTCAGGCTCAATATTTGGATTTGGTTTATTCCCAATCTGGTACTTTGTATAATTTTCTTTCGAATGTTGCTCGAGCTAATACCAATCCATCTAAGCCATCATCCTCATCTCATGTGGATCGTGTTATAGGTTCCATCAAAACTCAATCTTTTTCCCAATCAACCACACTCTCCTCTACCTCTCCCCACACTCAGATCTATGAGGTGAATGTGGTTCAATCTGCCCCTTCACAACAATCCAGAGGTAAGAAGAAGACAAATAATAAATCAAAAAATAATAATGAACAACCAAAAAATCAAGCTCAAACACCTGCTACCAAAAAGCAACCACAACGGAAACTGAAATTCCCGTGTATCATTTGTGGTGATGATCACTATGCTCTAGATTGTCCACTTCGCAATGAAGTGGCCAAAATTTTCCAAGGAAACTCACAACCCGTTGTTCTTACTCAGCCTTTTCCACAGCAGCAATCCATGGTTGCTAAAACTCCCTCTCTTGGGGGCAGTTCTAGACATCCTAATGATGAGGCCTCGCCGAGTGCACATATTTATATGTTTAATGAGATCAATTTGACCACTCGCTCTAAGACATACGACACACCAAGTAACCCTGACAAAGGAAAAGACACTAATGGTACTAGAAATTTATCGGATCCATCATCGTCCTCCGTTGGTCTTCCATCGGTTAATCCTCCATTTGGACCACTTCAGATTGAGAAACCCACATTCAACTCTATCTTACACCCTCCTAAGAGCACTATACGTAAAGCTACCTTTAATCCTATTTCACATGCTGCCCAAAACTACAACATTGTTGAAGATTTGGCTCAAGCACCATGTCCTATGTCTGTGTTAGAAGTTCTACAGCACTACCCCAGTCAACGTAGAATGATCTTGGCCGCTCTTAGCACTGTTGATATTGAGTCGTCCAACCATATCATGTTTAACCTGGATAATTATGCATCTCGACTCTCCCACCAACTTGCTTTCCAAGTTGATGTTGTTGTTCACAACCAACAAATGCACTGAACTATTCTAGATGTGGGAGCCTCGACTTGTGTCATGTCTTTGGCATGTTGGAAAGGTTTAAAATCACCAGCACTCAACAAATCCCCAACGATGTTATGCACCTTTGATGGGCGAGGTTTTCATCCCCATGGCCTTTTACAGTCCCTGCCCATCCAATTGGGTGGAAAAAATATTACTGTTGATGTCGAGGTGGTCGATGCTCCCCATGATTAGAATTTGTTACTTGGAAGAAGTTGGTTTTATGCTATGACTGTCATTGCCTCGTCAGTTTTTCGATGTGTCCAATTTCCTCATCAGGGCAAAATTGTCACTGTTGACTAGTTGGATTTCTGCATGACCGATGCTCGTGCTCCTGCTACCAACAATATTCCTTTTTTGGGAGACCACAAGATCACGTATGAAAGCGTTGGTGTTGGCTTACTGAAATATTCTAGCCTCATGGGTACCTTCCCTACACCACTTCCACCGAATACACATGATATTGCCACCATCGATATGATTTCGACCGTGGCTTATCAATGTTTGGAATCACCTAACCCTTGGATTGTACCTCGTCCATTGGAATTTGATGCACTAGGTGACATTGAGCCACTTAGTCCAGTTTAACCATCATACGTTTCTATCCAATCCACTTCTCCCTCATCGGATGACCAACATCTATTGGCGCCTAACATTCCTCGATGCCATTATGGTTGAGTTCCTTGTCGTCTACAATTCACTACATTTTCCCAATTTTTCCTTTTGATGAATCTATTTCAGAAATGTTTCGCGTTGACAAGTTACCTCGAGATAATAACGGTCACCAATCCTCTTTTCTTCCCCCTCGTGAAGAAATTTGGGTAGATATACAATCTATCTCCCCTCATGATGTCGATTTTCCATCATCTCCCATGCCTTTGGCTCCTGATGATTTGGATCCAGTTGTTGACATGGTGATTTCTTCGGTAGGGTTATTGGAGCCTGGTCTTCTTACTCCTATCGCGACCCTCTACATGTGTTCCTTCCCGAGTAATTATCTTCCATCCAGTGAAGATATCCTGGAGGCCATGACTGAGTTTTTCCCCTTGACATGGTATCCTTCCAGAGAATTACCCTCTTGGAAGCCATGATCAAGAAGAAGTCACGAGCATAGTTTCTCTTCTCTGTAGAAAGCTCGTTAAAAAATGAAACAGAGGCCCTGAGCATAGTTCTTTTCCTATGTCAAGCTCGTTAAAAAATGAAACAGTCACCTCTTTTGAACCTTCTTTTCATCCACCCTTCTCCTTTTTCTCATCCAGTAGAGAAATCGGTGTAAACGTCAAAGTCGGTGAATGAATTGAAGCTTGGAGGGAATGTCTCCAACCTTTGGTATTCATTCTAGAGTTAAGCCACTAGATTTTCAAGCTGGGGGCATACTGAGCTTAGTCTTTGTTCTTTCTCATGCTCGTAAATACATGAGAATGCATCTGGGTAAACTTTTATCTCTTTTTCAGACCTGTATGGATACACGAAAAAGGAACCCCCTGGAGTCTCCTTTAAGCTCTTTTCATACTCTCTTAACATGAAAAGATTGTTGAGTGATCTTGCTTCCTTTCCCACTCTTTAAAAGGTTTGAAAGGGAATATTTTGAGTGATAATTTATCCCTTTTTCGGCCTCGCGAGACTAACATTACGAAAAAGGACAACATTGGAGTCACCTTTAAGTTCTTTTCAGACTCTCTAAATATGAAAAGATTGTCGAGCGACCTTGTTCTCTTCACACTCATTAAAGTACTTGAAGAAAACATATTTTGAGCAATAGTTTATCTCTTGTTTGGTATCATAAGACTACTTTATGAAAAAGGAATTGAGAGATTTCTCTTTTAAGTGTTTTTCCAGACTCTATAATCATGAAAAACCTTCGAATTTTTTGTGTTTGGACTCGTTAAACAAACATCGACGGGCCCATATGGGACCAAACCCTTACTTCTTCCAGTTCTTTAAACAAAGGAAGAGGGACCTAACGAAGGTGAGTTATATCGAGCATGTGTCTTTCTTACTCCTTTGGGTCACTCGACGAAAGTCACAGTATCCACTGCATTATCATGTTTTCGTTCGTGTCATGTTTCTGCTATTGTGCCTCAATGTTCAAGGAAGGTATCTGCCTCGAGAGTCAACCATCACAAATATCTTGCCTCAATAGCCATGTCAGTCCATGTTCATTTGATCTACCAATTACATCTCTGGGTCCGTTTGATGTCATTGATGGGGGATACATCAAGGCCCTCCTTCGATGAGTCTATTCCTGTCGAACTCAACACATTATCCAGGGACTAGACTTAGAAACCAATTATTACTTTGGGACCTCCATGCCTCAATGACAGGCCTCCTCATGTCCGACAGTGGGTTTACATGATTGACCTCTGATCGGATGATTCCACGGATGTTAGACTTCATCTCATCCATTCACATTCCTTGGAATGTACTAGATTACCTTGGGAATCATTGACATCAATGGTGATCTCCCTCGCACTTGTTAACGGTTTACATCATTGACCGGTAATCAAGTGGTTTCTGCCATGTTCGACATCAGTACATCTATTCACATGGTTAGATTCGTACTACATCGGGATCAGTAAGAAGACCCTGGGTTGAGTCATCACTCTTATATGTACTTTTCCCAGGTTGCGAAGGAGTTTTTTTTTAGCAATGACACATATACTGTTACATAGATCCAGTTTGTATTGGTCGTGGCTATGTCTTGTCATCTCATAGATCCACTATGTATTATTCATGGCTACGATCAATTCAGGTCATGGGAGTATAGATCCACAGTGTATTTTCAATGGCTATACCTTTTTATCAATATAATTATGGATCCATAGTGTATTTTATGGCGGCCATATCTTGCAAGTCTTGATCACCCAAGCATAGGTATGCATGCCTTGGGTTTGAAGCATGTCTTAATATTTGTTGGATGTTTGTGTGCAGCTTTTGTCAAGTTCTCTGTGTCTATACCCTTGCTTGAAAGTCTGCAAAGCATTTCAGTTATGATTTCTCGTCTTCTAACTTCATACTTTGGGTCGAAATATGTTACACATCAAAATTACTCACTTCATTAGTGTCGCAAGTGTCATCATTACAAGTGTCGCAAGTGTCATCATTACAAGTGTCACAAGTGTCTCATTTTGGTCGCAAGTGTCGCAAATGTCAGAAAAAGCATACTGCCATAATTCCTATGTCATGCTTATAACGACATCGGAAGGACACTTGAAACACCTCAAACATTTGATTTGGAAGAAGAGGAATGGGTTAATAGGTTTATGAACCTCTTGCCATTTGAAAGAAACACTAAAAATTGAGTTTCAGAGGAGAACGCTCCCCTATACCACTGTTAGGAGTGTTGGCGCTCACCTATACACTCTTAGGGAGCGTTATAATGATCTATCTTCAATTTTTAAGGAGCATTGCTACTGTTGGGAGTGTTGGCACCCCCCTATGCATTGTTAGGGAGCGTTATAGCACTCTGATGCCCCTTTTGGGGGAGTGCTACCTATTCTGGGCAAAAATTGGTTTGTTGAGAAGAATGAGGAAAGGATCTCTTCAATCTCTGAAGGCAGTTGGATTTGAATCCTTGTTCAAGCCATGATATTAGGGAAGTTCCCTAACTGAAGGAGGAAAATCCTCAACTTACCCCAAATATATCTCAAGTGGTTGGGCCTCTCTAAACCTATATAAGTAGGCCCTCTCATGGTGAAAAAGGGGAAGGATTGGCGGTATGAAACCTATGATCTCATACTAAACACACAGTGAAGTGGAGAAGAATAATCAGTGAAGTTGTTGTCATTTTGATCGTAGGTCTTTTGAGCAAGGGTTAGACATGGAGGACTTGATGAATTTGCTGCACTCGCATCTACGGTTGTAAGTTTCCTTTATTGTTGTTCTCATTAATATGATATGCTTGGCCTGTTTCTTTCTAGTTTGTGCTTAATCTCACATAAACTTGTCTCTAATAGATAGATATGTTTCAAACTAATCTTAGTAGAGTAGGAAGTGTTTGTACTTTTGTTTGTCTACAGGGCTTATCGAGGAGATAAAGATTGGAGCTCAACTCGGACCGTGCAGGGACAAACACCGGTAAAAGGTACTTCTTTTCTCCTTCCTCCTCACACATTAGTTTATCTAGATCTAAAAGGAAGTCAGTGACCATGATAAGCATGTTTTGTCTTAAGAGTTAAGTGTCTAGCTCTCAAGAGGAGATCTACTTGTCCGCAGAGAGATTTTCCTTCAACAGAAATTGGCGACTCCACTTGGGAACGAATCAAAACTTTCAGTTTTGGTTTTCCACATAGACCTTGTTTTAACCTTTGTTATTTTTAGACCTTGTTCACCTTGTATTTTTGATTTCATATGCTGATTGAATCCTTATTCCATCACACATACTCTGAATGCCAAATTTCAACTGAGTTTTAGGGTTTTTTGGACAATTTTCTGGGTTTTAGGACACCAGCGCTCCCCTACCTTGGTAGAAGGGTGCCAATGCTCCCCCTTGGTCTTAGACAGAGTGTTATAACACTCTAATTCCCCTTACGCCAGAGCGCTAACCTCTCTTTGCAAAAAATGCTTTCCAGAATTGCATTTTGTAAAGTCTAGTCTTTGTTTTTTCACTTGTTGAGATTTTTTGTGATTCAATACTTCTTCCTATTGACCTTTGACATCCTTCCTTCTGAGGAAAAATAACTTTGTTGTTCATATTTCATGGCCTTGTTCCTTGCTTTGAGTTTTAGTACTGTTGAGAACTTGGAAGCAATCCACTGCTTTCTTCTCTCTTATCCGACTGAGCGAAAACCTTGGTGAAGGGCATCAAAAATCTGTGAATCATCTCATTTGGTTCTTTGAGGTCATTGTTCTTAAACATCTCTCTTTTGTGTGAATTGTTTGATTTTCTTTGTCATCTTTTGTTTTCTCTTTTCTTCTTGTTTCAATCATCGCAAGAGGGTGTGTTGTTTGTGCGAAATCCGCTTATGCTTGTCCGAATCTCCTTGATCTGAAAGAATAGTTGGCAAGAGAAGTTTTTGCATTGAATTAATCATGATTTAGATACAAACAACAAAGATACACATTAGTGATTGGTTTTCATATTAGAAGGTGTTTCTAAAATGTTTTAGCATTGCATCGAATTCGATCAAGAACCAATTGATTGAGGATATTTCATATTAGTGTTTGATAGTGAAAATGACTCTTTCTCTTTCCCTTAAATAGGCGTTCATTGAAAAGAAATGACTGCTTATCATCCTTCATGCATATTTTTGGGAATTGAGTCCTCATTCCATCATTTTTACTTTCGTGCACCCTTTGAGTAAAGTACAATTGTAAAACGAACGCTAACTTAAAATTATATCGAACATTTTTTGTTTTTAGGATCTTCCACCAACAATAGATTAGGGTTAGCACTTTGGATTAGGCTGTGAGTACACCTCTCCAAATTTTTCAAAACAAACATTAGCATCCTGAGCTAGAGAGAGTCAAATCCAATTGTCATATTGGTTTTCTGGGATCCCCCTCTCACATAGGGGTTATGCAGGAGGTCGCATTCGGGTGAATTATAGAGATTATCCCTCTATGGTTCAACTGTTTGTAGTGGTCAGATCGTATATTGGGGGGTCACTTGAAGGTATACCCATGATTATGTGTGGGAGCCCCTCGGGTTGATTTCAGACTTATTATCTTTCCCATACATTTCGAATCAGACTGTCGACTGTACCTGCCCAGGGACTCAATGTGAATTGGTGTCTTTAGTTGCCATAATCGTTAGGTACTTACACAAGGTGACAGTGAAGGGAAGTCTCATTGTACCTGGAACAGACATTGGTCAAATTCACTCAGGCTCCTTGGAGGGTAAATCCACAATTACTACGTGGAAGCTTGCACCAAGGTGGAAGTTTGTTAAGAAGGTTGCCATTGTAAATGTTCTACCATATCCTAGCCCCTTCTTGACTTGATCAAGCGACGTTGGATTTCATCACCAACTAGTATGATCATCGAGAGAAGTTTTGTTTGCTTGGTTGATTCCGAGATTTTATTAGTGTATGTTGTTTCTTTTTGTTACTTGGCCATAGATTTTTAGTGTGTTTTGTTATTCTCCACAATTGAGCCTGTAAATGATAAAGGTCTTCGTTGGTCATGTAGGATGCAAGGGCTACCTCCGGAAGGCTATCAACCCTTACCTCCTAACCCTCCAGAAGACAACTACCGTAGAGAGATAGAAAATCAATCTGACGCTGGAAGTTTTATTGCTCCTTTGTTAGATAACTCAGAAGGTGCTTTGGTCACGGTTGCAAATCCCACTACATCTGTGTCGGTAACTCCTCCTGAACCACTTTTGGTTTGTTTAGACTCCCTTGAGAACATCATAGATGAAGAGGTCCCACGATTACCAAAGAGGATATTTACCGAAACATATATGGGATCCACAGAACCAATCTTTGGTGATGAGTATAGGACTCATGTTCATCCTAGCACCGCAATAGATACCAATCCCACACCTGCTCGTTCTGTATGGAGGACTTCATCAGGATGCGATCTCTATGAACATTTTGAATCTTTTAGACAACCATTTCATCCTCATGACCCTCCTAGTGAAACTGGACAATCTAGTCAAGCCATGAATCATCCAGTCGATCAGGTTATTAACCCTACTATTACACCAACACAAGTCCATCCTAATGCTGGGATCATCACCTCTACTCATCCCGAAGGCACTTCAATCTCTACCCCTGTTTCTACAATCTTTTACTCTACAGCTCCACTTGTTCCACATGATCCTACTGGGACATCTACTCACCCGAGAATGCAGACCCCTGCTATCCCAACACAACCAACTGGAGGGAAACTACCATCTAATGAACCTTTCCATCCCAGAGGACTACCTTTCCATGGTGGGCCTACCCCTCCCGGGGGACAACCCTCTTTTCATGCTCCTCCTGGAGAGAAACCTCCGTTTTCCAGTCATACCCCAGTCATAAATCCACTGCTGGCAGGGGGGAGACCCTTGTTTTCTGGAAACCCTTCACAATCCTGGGGAGTATCTTCAGGAGGCACTTTTACTCAAACCCACATTAGGGGGCACTTGTATAATAACCCACTAGGAGGAGTATACAATCATGTTCCTTACAGAACATCTTACGGACAATCTTATCTGGGCAGCATCCTAAACACCACCTGGAGTTTTTCGAGACCACAGTCTTATCCTCCTCATGGATCTAATATCTATCCACCTCCGGGATATACTACTTACCATTCTCAAGGGAAAAATGTTTATCCTCCTCACGGGCAAATAAATCACCCGACCTATAATGTTCAAAACCCACCGGGTTATGCAAATGTTTCTCATTCATCATCGAATACTTCTTATCCTAACCAACAATAACCATATGTAGGAGGACCTACTGGTTACAACTATCCACCTAACCCAGTTTATGGTCCTATTGGTGTTCCTATGTCGCACCAATATCATTCACAAATTAACCGACAACAACCTTTTCTTGTGACTCTGGATCTCCCAAAGTTATCTCAGTTAACTAATGATCCTATTTTTCATTCACCGGTTTGGTCAGTCATTCCAACTAAACTTCCTTATGATATTCTGAAATTTGATAGAAACCCTGGTGAAGATCCGAACAACCATGTGATGACTATCCATTTGTGGTGTTCATCAAACTCCCTCATGGATGATTCTTTATGTTTGCGTCTTTTCTAGGGAACACTTACTAGTTCGACAGCAGAGTGGTATACTGAACTACCACGTGCTTCTTTTCGTGATTTCAATTCCCTTTCCATGTCTTTCCTCATGCACTTTCAACTGCCTATTTGCTACAAACGGGTACTGAACTCTTGACCTCCCTTCATCAAACTAACTCCGTGCATATCTCTGACCATATTCATGAGTGTAGGCGATGAAGAAGGATGATCAAGGTAGTCATTCCTGACATAATATTGGTGGAATGGTTTACTAAATCATTGTTACCCCCAATCGCTCGTGATATCACTATGGGAGGTTCAGTCACTGAGGAACAAGCCATTGCTCGGGCTCAGTATTTAGATTTGGTTTATTCCCAATCTGGTACTTTGTATGATTTTCTTCCGAATGCTTCTTGAGCTAATACCGATCCATCTAATCCATCATCCTTATCTCATGCGGATGCTGTTATAGGTTCTGTCAAAACTCAATCCTTTTCCCAATCGACCACACTCTCCTCTACCTCCCCCCACACTCAAATATTTGAGGTGAATGCAGTTCAATCTGCCCCTTCACAACAATCCATAGGTAAGAAGAAGACAAAGAATAAATCATAAAATAATAATGAAAAACCAAAAAACCAAGCTCAAACACCTACTACCGAAAAGTAACCACAACAGAAACTGTGTATCATTTGTGGTGACTATCACTACACTCGATATTGTCCACTTCGCAATGAAGTGGCCAAAATTCTTCAAGGAAACTCACAACCCGCTTTTCTTACTCAGCCTTTTCCACAATAGCAATCCATGGTTGCTGAAACTCCCTCTCTTGGGGGTAGTTCTAGCCATCCTAATGATGAGGCCTCGTTGAGTGCAGATATTTATATGTTTAATGGGATCAATTTGACCACTCACTCTAAGACATACAACACACCAGGTAACACTGACAAAGGAAAAGACACTAACGGTACCGATAATTTATCAGATCCATCATCGTCCTCCATTGGTCTTCCATCGGTTAATCCTCCGTCTGGACCACTTCAGATTGAGAAACCCATGTTCAAATCTAGCTTGCACCCTCCTAAGAGAACTATACGTAAAGCTACCTTTAATCCTAGTTCACGTGCCGCCCAGAACTACAACATTGTTGAAGATTTGGCTCAAGCACCGTGCGCTATGTTTGCGTTAGAAGTTCTATAGCACTGCCCCAGTAAATGTAGAATTCTCTTGGATGCTCTTGGCACTATTGATCCTGAGTCGTCCAACCATATCATGTTTAACCTGGATAACTATGTATCTCGAATCTCACACCAACTTGCTTTCCAAGTTGATGTTGTTGTTCACAACCAACAAATCCACTGAACTATTCTGGATGAGGGATCCTCGACTTGTGTCATGTCTTTGGCATGTTGGAAGGTTTAAAATCACCATCACTCAACAAATCTGCAACGATGTTACATGCCTTCGATGGGCAAGGTATTCATCCCCATGGGATTTTATGGTCCCTGCCCGTCCAATTGGGTGGAAAAACTGTTATTGTTGATGTCGATCTGGTCAATGCTCCCCTCGATTACAATTTGTTACTTGGAAGAAGTTGGTTTTATGCTATGACTGTCATTTCCTCATCAGTTTTTCGATGTGTCCAATTTCCTCATCAGGGAAAAATTGTCAATGTTGATCAGTTGGATTTCTACACGACCGATGCTCGCACTCTAGCTACCAAGAATGTTCCTTTTTTGGGAGACCACAAGATCACATATGAAAGCATTGTTGTTGGCTTACTGAAAGATTCTAGCCTCATGTGTACCTTCCCTACACCACTTCCACTGACTACACATCATATTGCCACCGTCGATATGATTTCGACCGCAGCTTATCAATCTTTGGAATCACCTGACCCTTGTATTGTACCTCGTCCGTTGGAACTCGATGCACTAGGTGACACTGTGCCACTTAGTCCAGCCGAACCATCATACGTTTCTATCCAATCCGCTTGTCCCTTGTCGGATGACCAACATCTATTAGCACCTGAAATTTCCTCGATGCCATTATGGTTGAGTTCCTTGTCGTCTACAATCGACTGCATTTTCCCAATTTTTCCTTTTGATGAATCTATTCCAGAAATGTTTCGCATTGAAAAGTTACCTCGGGATAATAACTGTCATCAATCCTCTTTTCCTCCCCCTTGTGAATAAATTCGGGCAGATATAAAGTCTATCTCCCCTCATGATGTCGATTTTCCATCGTCTCCCATGCCTTTGGCTCCTAATGATTTGGATCCAGTAGTTGACACGGTGATTTCTTCGGTAGGGTTATTGGAGCCTGATATTCTTACTCCTATCGTGACCCTCGACATGTGTTCCTTCCTGAGTAATTATCTTCCATCCAGCGAAGATATCCTGGAGGCCATTATCGAGTTTTGACCCTTGACATGGTATCCTTCCAGCGCACTATCCTCTTGGAAGCTATGATTAAGTAGAATTCATGAGCATAGTTTCTCTTCTCTGTAGCAAGCTCGTTAAAAAATGAAATAGAGGCCCTGAGCATAGTTCTTTTCCTATGTCAAGCTTGTTAAAAAATGAAACAGTCACCTCTTTTGAACCTTCTTTTCATCCACCCTTCTCCTTTTTCTCATCTAGTAGAGGAATCGGTGTCAACCTCAAAGTCGGTGAATGAAGTGAAGCTTGGAGGGCATGTATCCAGCCTTTGCTAATCATTCTGGAGTTAATCCACTAGCTTTTCAATATGGGGGCATACCGAGCTTAGTCTTTGTTCTTTCTTGTGCTCGTAAATACATGAGAATGCATCTGGGTAAACTTTTATCTCTTTTTTGAACGTGTATGGATACACGAAAAAGGAACCCCCTAGAGTCTCCTTTAAGCTCTTTTCAGACTCTCTAAACATGAAAATATTGCTTAGTGATCTTGCTTCCTTTCCTACTCGTTAAAATATTTGAAAGGATGTCTTCTGAGTGATAATTTATCTCTTTTTCAGCCTCGCGAGACTAACATTACGAAAAAGGACAACATTGGAGTCACCTTTAAGTTCTTTTCAGACTCTCTAAACATGAAAAGATTGTCGAGCGACCTTGTTCTCTTCACGCTCGTTAAAGTACTTGAAGAAAACATCTATTGAGCGACATTTTATCTCTCTTTTCGGTCTCATCAGACTACTTTACGAAAAAGGAACTGAGAGAGTTCTCTTTTAAGTGTTTTTCCAGACTCTATAATCATGAAAAACCTTCAAATTTTCTGTCTTTGGACTCGTTAAAGAAACATCGACAAGCCCATACGGGACCAAACCCTTACTTCTTCTAGTTCGTTAAACAAAGGAAGAGTGACTTACCAAATGTGAGTTATATCGATCATGTGTTACCCTCCTCGAGCTCATTAAATCAAAAAGAGGTACTCGTCTATCTGGATGGGGGGAAAAATTGAAAGAAGCAAGCCAAGCAGTTTTTTGAGAACATTACCAAGTAACTCTTAGAGTCTCCCTTGAACATGACACTTTGTCTTTGCGCACATCTTAATCCACTGAACCTCTACACTGAACTAGTCCTCTGATTTTTTCTTACTCCTTTGGGTCACCTGACGAAAGTCACAGTATCCACTGCATTATCGTGTTTTAGTCCATGTCATGTTTCTACTATTGTGCCTCAGTGTTCAAGGGAAGTATCTACCTCGAGAGTCATCCATCACAAATATCTTGTCTTAATACCCATGTCAGTCCATGTTCATTTGATCTACCAATTAAATCTCTGGGTCCATTTTGTGTCATTGATGGGGGATACATCAAGGCCCTCCTTCGACGAGTCTATTCCTGTCTACTTCAACACATTATCCAGGGACTAGACTTAGAAACCAATTAGTACTTTGGGACCTTTATGCCTCAATGGCAGGCCTCCTTCCGTCCGACAATGGGTTTACATCATTGAAATCTGATTGGATGATTCCACATATGTTTGAATTCATCTCATCCATTCAGTTTCGTTGGAATATACTAGAGTACCTTGGGAATCATTGACATCAATGGTGATCTCCCTCGCGCTTGTTAACGGTTTACATCATTGACCAATAGTCAAGTGGTTTCTTCCATGTTCGACATCAGGACATCTATTCACATGGTTAGATTTGTACTACATCGGGATCGGTAAGAAGACCCTGGGTTGAGTCATCACTCTTATATGTACTTTTCCCAGGTTGCAAAGGATTTTCTTTTGAACAATGACACATATATTGTTACATAGATCCACTTTGTATTGGTCATGGCTATGTCTTGTCATCTCGTATATCCACTATGTATTCTTCATGGCTACAATCAATTCAGGTCATGGGAGTATAGATCCACAGTGTATTTTTGGTGGCTATACCTTTTTACCAATATAATTATGGATTTGCAGTGTATTTTATGGCGGCCATATCTTGCAAGTCTTGATCACCCAAGCATAGGTATGCCTGCCTTGGGTTTGAAGCATGTCATAATATTTGTTGGATGTTTGTGTGCAGCTTCTGTCAGGTTCTCTACGTCTATACCCTTGCTTGAAAGTCTACAAAGCATTTTAGTTATGATTTCTCATCTTCTAACTTCATACTTTGGGGGGCAATCTATTACACATCAAAATTACTAACTTCGATAGTGTCACAAGTGTCATCATTACAAGTTTTGCAAGTGTCTCATTTTGGTCACAAGTGTCGCAAATGTCAGAAAAAGCATACTTCCATAATTCCTATGTCATGCTTATAACAACATCATAAGGACACTTGAAACACCTCAAACATTTGATTTGGAGGAAGAGGAATGGGTTAACAGGGTTATGAACCTCTTTCCATTTGAAAGAAACACTAAAAATTGAGTTTCAGAGGATAACGCTCCCCTATACCACTGTTAGGAGTGTTGGAGCTCCCCTATACACTCTTAGGGAGAGTTATAACACTCTTTCTGCCCTTTTTAAGGAGTGTTTCTACTGTTGGGAGTGTTGGTGCCCCCCTATGCATTGTTAGGGAGAATTATAGCACTCTGATGCCCCTTTTGGGGGAGCGCTACCTATTCTGGGCGAAAATTGGTTTGTTGAGAAGAATGAGGAAAACATCACTTCAATCTATAAAGGTAGTTGGATTCGAATCCTTGTTCAAGCCATGATCTTAGGGAAGATCCCTAACTCAACGAGGAAAATCCTCAACTTAACCCAAAGATATCTCAAGTGGTTGGGCCTCTCTAAACCTATATAAGCAAGCCCTCTCATGGTGAAAAAGAGGAAGGATTGGAGGCATGAAACCTATGATCTCATAGGAAACACACAGTGAAGTGGAGGAGAATAATCAGTGAAGTTGTTTTCATTCTGATCATAGGCATTTTGAGCAAGGGTTAGACAAGGAGGACTTGATGAAGTTGTTGCACTCACATCTACGATTGTAAGTTTCCTTCGTTGTTGTTCTCATTAATATGATATGCTTGGCCTGTTTCTTCCTAGTTTGTGCTTAGTATCACATGAACTTGTCTCTAATAGATAGATCTATTTCAAACTAATCTCAGTAGAGTAGGAAGTGGTTGTACTTTTGTTTGTCTGCAGGGCTTATCGAGGAGCGAAAGATTGGAGCTCAACTCGAACCGTGCAGGGACAAACACTGGTAAAAGGTACTTCTTTTCTCCTTCCTCCTCACACATTAGTTTATCTAGATCTAAAAGGAAGTCAGTGACCATGATAATCATCTTTTGTCTTAATATTTAAGAGTCTAGCTCTCAAGAGGAGATCTACCTGTTCGCAGGGAGATTTTCCTTCAACACTTGGGCTACATTTCCTGGTCCAACTTCCGTTGGATCATTTTCATTATTCTTAAAAACTTCTCTTACAGTGCTCATAATACCAAATGGATGGCTTCAATGGATTTAAGATGTCCAAAAACCCCTAGTTGGGACTTTTCAACACCTATTTTGGCCAAAAAGTGAAGAAGTTACACTCCGTGGAAGTTTTCCCCTTCAAGCTTGTTGTACTTTCTCGCCAAAATGAACCTATGACTGACTAACCTAGATCCCACAATGTTACTGGGCCTAAAACCCAACACACATGCGCATCCCACAAAACGAGGCACTTTATCGAACTGTTACCGAGATTAGCACCCCCTAGGGTGGAGGTGTTGGTTGCATTGGGGGCATGTGACCACATCGCAACACCTGAATCAGGCCTATTTTCATGTGTGAGTCTCGTGCTGATAAGTGGTGGGGTTGTACCCATAAAACTCTCATGTGCTAACAAAACCATATAACAAAAACTTTCATGTCAAATCATAAGGAATGGGTCATATGTAATGGTTCCATGTAAATGCGCTAGGGCTAACAAGAACCAGGGGATAAATCCATAACAAAGTATCCACACGGGTTATATGGCAAGGTCCTATGCGCCGAGGGTTTCCAAAAAGGGGCTACACTGGAGTGGTCTACACCAAATATAAAGCACCGAGCATATGGAAAAGGTCACATGGATACGCGTGAGGGTTGAGTCATATGCAATCCTCATGTGCACCAAAATGAAATGTGAAGGTTATATGGAATGGTTCTATGGTATGTGTCGGGGGCTGGGGCCTAGCCCAGACCCTTTACTTTGCCACATTAAACTCCATTCAAATTCAAATATAATTAAACTTGCTATAGGTGTAAGAAACAATTGTTGGTGAGCTAGTAACCCGACCCTATCAAATCATTCCCACACACCTGAAGGTCACGGTTTCGAATCCCGTTGAGCCGTAAACATTTTCCAATTCAATCCAATGGAGGGGTGCCACATGGCAACCCACGACTGGGCCATGTGGCACCATAACACTTGCCATCAAATAGACACATGTCAAGATATGATTTGACCACATATGCCACACCTATCTAGTCAGCATGCCACTACGTTACCACATCATTGTACGGATGTATGATCTATATGGTCAACTACCATGTCAACACTGTACGGACTTCACAATCATCAAAATTTTGCTTATTTGGAAAAACGAAGAGAACACAATATCTTTCTCATATGACATCCATTTGATCCCGTTCAAGTTGTGTTAGGTTCATAACAATGAAGCCCACACACACATATGATTTGAAGTGATTCCAATCACTTTGATTTTTTATCACAATTTGATCCCCTGGATCACACCTCCCCATTGGGAAGCTTTTGGACCTCCAAAAGACTACTTTTAGTCCATTTGTATATGATTGTACAATTAAATCATCCTTATAATCTCAATCCATCCAATCTTTCTTGGATTGGTTCCTTTGAGACCAATATGAAAATTGTCACGCCTTGTTGTGTACTTGCCTTGGCTCTTTTTCAACTGTTCTTGAATAGTTTGCTGCACAAACTGAACTGGTTCAATGAACTTCTTGGCCTAGTTATGAACATGATGAAATTAATGTAGATTCCCATTCCAAAATTAGGATGATTTCTTTTCAATCTAACCATCTTCTGGCCCATATCAAAATGGCTAACAATAAGAGAAGAATGTTCTTCCCTTATCTTGTTGACTCTTTCACCCTGTGAAAAACATCGCTTGCCAAGATACAAAAGTTTACCATGCACATAGGATTCCAATTCCTCAACTTGGTTATCACGACATAAAGTTTCATAAACATGTTTTCCATCAACATCTAAAGCATATGGTTCCAAATAGATCTTATGCATGATAGTATTATGCTTGAAAATAACTAAAGCACCAACAATAGGCCTATTAAGCATATCAACAACTTTATCATAAAAGTATTTCTTATACCTTATCACCAAGTGGTAAACATAACTTGTCAAGGCATGCAAAGGAGCATTCTTTGATCTCAAATATTTCTTTCGTATGTCTCCTTCAACAATCATACTTGTAGTCTTGTTAAAGGCTCTAAAATCTACCCACATACACCACATACAATATTTCTTTGGTACCAAACCAATTTGTGACCTGCATGGAGAAGTTCTTTGTTTGATGACCCTTTTGTCAAGCAATACCTGGGCTTGTTTTCTATTTTCAACATTCTACCTGACTGACATCATGCACATGTCAAGGTTTGGAAGATGACCTCCTTGTTGCAATAGAATTTCTTGTTAGACACCCCTTTTTGGAGGAAATCCCTTTTGTTCCTGAAACATCTCAGCATTTTCATTAACAACCTCATGCAAATCAGAGTATAACTTTTTATCATATCCTTTGAGAACCTTTTCTTCATCATTGTCTCCGGGTTTAGTCATTATAAGTACAAGGTTATTACTAGCATTGACTAGTCTTTTCATTTGTCCAACATTTGTAAGGGAGAAATTCATCTTCTTTTTATGTGCTCTAACAATGTACTCAACTCTATTTTTAAACAAATGATACTTGTTCTCATGATGATGAAAAATGGCTCTCCTATCATATATGTATGGGATTCCAAACACAATACCTTAAATATCCAATGGAATGACATCAAGATATACCTCATCTATATAGTTTGCAGTGATGACAAATATGAGTTTACACCTTCTTGTCACATACAATTTGGCATTGTCACATATCCAACCTATAGGATATGTTTTAGGATGAGGAGTAGTTTCCAAATCTAGTTTTTTGACAATGTCTTCAGAAATAAGATTTGCTTGGGATCCCGTATTAAAAAGAGTGTCTATCTTGGTATGTTTTGAAATTACCCTTATGTAGAAAATCTCTATCCTTTCTTTTTCATGTTGAGGCTCATTGATGGAAGAATTTGAATAACTAGTACTTGCAACATAATTCTTACCTTGTAAACCCATGGTTTTGATCTTTCTTTCATCTTTTGAATCAGATCCTAGATCTCATTGTACAGTTGCAACAATGTTTGGCTTCTCTTTGTTGTTGAAATTTTCGGGTCTCTTTTCAAGATGAAGTTTCCAACAATGGTCTTCATCATGGCCATCCTTTGAACAATGTTTACAAGAGATTTTATCCCTCTCTTTCTTGACTTAAGAATTTTTCTTTCCATTTCCTTCAAACTTCCTCTTTCCCTTGTCTCCATTAAGAAACTTATTTCTTCCCTATTGAGGTTCATTCCTTCCTCTTGCATCTAAATGAGTAGCCTACACACATCCTTCATCTAGATTTGAAGGATTAAACATAAGTATTGTATGCCTCAAGTAGCTATGTAATGCTCCAATGTATTTGTGCAAAGTATCTTGTGAAGACAAATATACACCCAAAACCAAGGCTCTTCTCCTAAATTCTTGAGTAAAACTTTGCACATCTTTCCCCTTAGCTTGCCTAAAGTTTTTCCAATCCATAATATTTTTCTGCATGTATGGTAATGGATAAAATTGCCTTTTAATTGCAACAATAAAATCATTCCAAGTGGATAAAACTTTACCATGTTTCTTCATGTCCTCTTGAGTTTTGGCTTCCCACCAAATGAGTGTTTCACCTTCCAATCTAAGAGAGGAAAGCTAAAATTTGTTTTCATCATCTTGGATCTTTTCTATCCTACAATACACCTCTATTTGATGAACCCAATTGTCCAAGGTTTCTGCATTGACCTCTCCATTATATATAGGCAATTCAAATTTAATATCAAGATTTAGTAAAGGGGTTTGTAAAGGATTTTCACCATACTCTTTTGGAGAACTTGGAGGTGGTTTTGAAATGGTGGAAGAGGTGGAATATGTAGGTGAAGGAGGTGGAGAATCACCACTCCCTCCATTTCCCTTTGGATTTTTATCACCACTCTCTCCATTGCCCTTTGGAGGGTTGGAGATTTTACCTTGCAATCTTGCATTCCTTTCATCAAATAACACTTTCACCATTTTAGCCATATCAAAGAAGGATTTATTGAAATTTTCCTCCTCTGAAGGAAGATTTCCATGGATGTCGTCATGAGCCATACTTGGTGAAAATATTCTTGAAACTTGAGGTGATTTGATAGTTCTCCTTCTTGACAGTTGATAACTTGGATCTACAATTTGACCTTCTCCTCTTGTGAGATTCAACCTTGTAAGATCCGAAAAAAAAAAACAACTTGCAAACAATCAAGTCTTAAAAAACCAAAGATCTGATACCAACTGATATGAAAATGGAATGAATATGTTTCCAATAGATCTTAAAAATGAAGAAGACTTATCTCTTTAAAATTGCAAGTGTAAAATGGCATGTGTTTGGGTAATAGGATACAGTTACTAACACATAAATTTGGTGAGTTTTACTTAAACATGAGCAACATATCAGACAGATAAAAAACATCAACAATGAACACATAACACAACAAATGATAAAGGAGTTCACCCCTCTCTTGGGCTAAATCTCCTGGTCCATCTTCCCTTGAATAATTTTCATTACTCTTAAAATGTTATATTATAGTGCTCAGAATACAAAATGGATGGCTTCAATGGCTTCATAATGTCCAAAAACCCCTAGCTGGTATTTTTTGTCACCTGGTTTGGCCAAAAAATGAAGAAATTACACTCCTTGGAAGTTTTCCCCTTCAATCTTGTTGTACCTGCTCAACAAAACGCACATGTGACTAACTAACCTGGCTCCCACAGTTTTACTGGGCCTAAAACCCAACACATGCGTGGATCCCACAAAATGGGGCAATTTGTCGAAGCATTACTGAGATTAGTGCCCCCTTTGGCAGAGGTGTTGGCCACATGGGGGGCATGTGGCCACGTCCCAACGCTTGAATCGGGCCCATTTTCATGCGTGAGTCTCATGATGACAAGTGGCAAGGCTGTACCAATAAAACTCCCCCATGCCAACAAAACCATATAACAAAAAATACTATGCCATATCATAAGGAATGAGTCATATGTAACGGTTCCATGTAAACGCATCGGAGCTAACAAGAGCCAGGGGATAACTCCATAACAAAGTATCCACGTGGGTTATATGGCAAGGTCCTATGTGTCAGGGGCTACCAAAATGGGGCTACACTAGAGTGGTCCACTCCAAAGGTAAAGCAATGGGCATATGGAAAATTTCACATGGATACATGTCGGGGTAGAGTCGTATGCAATCCTCGTGTGTGCCAAAAGGTAATTCGAAGGTTATATGGAATGGTTCTATGGTATGCGCTGGGGGATGGGGCCTATTCACGACCCTTTACTCTACCACATTAAACTTCATTCAAATTAAAATATAATTAAACTTGTTATAGGTGTAAGCAACACTTGTGGGCGAGCTGGTTGATCCGAAAAGATCTTTTAATAACAATGGTTGAGTTTTAAAGCATGAGTTAAATTACCATTTAGAAATTGAATGAAAGAGGAAGTATTAATGATGAAACATGCCAAACATATACATATTCATAAATCAACATAAAACAACAACAAGACATAACAAGAGAATTTGATAACAGAGTTCGACAATCCCGCCTACGTCTCCAGGCCTTTGTCTCAGTGGGTGAGGTTTTATTATTTATGTTTGAATCTTTAAAAGTACATCATAGAAGTAACAAAATGATTACAAACTAATATTTTCATGTTCTATTAGATCTCAAGAACCCATCAAAATTGATGGCACTGAAAATGGATGAACGAAGCTCCCAGAAATGCCTCGCAAAGGTGCTCTCCTAAATGGCTTCCCTGCATAAAAATGGATTTGGCATGGAAATTATTCAATATTTCTCTATTCTGAACCTCCTCATGGGTTCAATATCCTCTAGTTTATATAGTCATGAAGTGGGTAACAACCTCCCTACTTCTCCCCAATATCTGGCCTCAAAAAGGGCCCAAGATCCTCCAAAAATGGACTAAATCTTCAAAACTGCTGAGAAAATCCAATTAAAATCAACATATAGTATAAAACCCACTTTAGGGCATATATTAAGGGCACAACCCCTTTTTCTGTGCTCCTTTTCACCTAGGTGCACTCCATGTGGCCAAGCCTTGAGTGTTCGGTTCACTAGCCCCCTGGATTCCTAGCCCTTGGTCTCTTTGGTTGCCATGTGCCCATAGCTCGGAGATCCACACGTGAATTATTATATAGACCCCATCGGTTTAGCCCATAGTTACACCTTTGGTTGACTGGGGCTAACCTCTATATACCCACGCTAAAAAGGTAACACAGGGTCAAATGCTATGGTCCTATGCCAAAACGTCGGAGCTAAGGATGTTGGAATAATTCCCACATGAACATCAAAGTGAAGGCTCATAGTCATATGGTATGGGTCGCATGAATCATGCAGGAGGTTGGGGCCTAGCCCCAACCCTAAACTCCGCCAATGGTTTACAAACTACAACATAAATAAATGTTGGGTCGTATGTGGTTAAGAACCACTGTGTACTCAGGTTGGTAGCTCGACCTACGTGAAGACTCGACCGCCCATGGAGGTCACAGGTTCGACCCCCATGAACTCTCAATAATTTTGCAATACAATGAACCAATAATTGGGTGCCATGTGGCAGCCCATGACTGGGAGAAATATAAACTTACCACTTGCCCACAAACTGTCATGTGTCAAATGTTGATTCATCCAACTGTCAACATATGTCTTCCTAGTCAACATCCACCATACGTGCCATGTCAGCCATCTTCCACATGTTGTACGACCTTGCCACGTCAGAATGTACAACGTATCACCCTTGTAGCAGTGTCATGTTTCACCCTTGTAGTGGTGCCATGTGGTACACCTTGATTCGTCAATCTGTACCTACCCATTTCAATGCCACTACACCCTGCCATGTAATCCATACGGTCGTATGGCATGTACAGTCTACTGCCACATCAACACTGTACGGACTGCACAATCAACATATTTTTTTACCTATTTGACGAAACAAACAAATCATGATATCTTTCACATACGATGTTCGTTTGAGCCTATTCAAGTTGTGTTGGGTTCGTAACGATGAGGCTCACACACACGTCTGTTTTGAAGCCATTCCAAGCACTTTAATTTTTAGGCCTTCCTAGACCCATTTTGGTCCCAAGATCCAATTTTGGATAACACCTGCCCACTAAAGACCTTTTGGTCCTCCAAAAGGTTACTGACTAGTCATCAAGTGTAGGATAGGCCACCCCACTTGTTCCATGTCTTTAAACTATGTCATGTGCACCTATCTCATCAAGATCAACTGTAAAACAACCATGATAAATGAAAACATATTGTTAGCCACTTGTACTCTATCACATCTTACTGAACCCACTATCATCCATGTTGACAAAATTACTAATGATAACATCATAAATATGACTGCAAACGAGCTAATATGTATGTAATACTTGCACGACATTAGCTTATTTGAAGCAAAGTGTGATTGATCTTCCATTCTACAATCATTTCATTTTCTTGCTTAAGACCAATTACTTGATTTGAAACAATTATAGGTGTGTTTCTTTCATGAGCCACCTTTCTTAATTGTTCCATTGTTTGAAGAGATTTATTTACTTTTAAATGATGATCATGTACCACATATTCTTTGTCTACTTTGATTAAGTGATATTGATTATGTTCCATGTAGAATATTGCTTTGCAATCATACAAATAAGGACTACCTAAAACCATCCCACGTTCATTGAGTGGCACCACATCACATGTTACCTCATCCACAAACTTAGATGATATTTCAAATTTTAATGTGCATTGCTTTGTTATGTGCAATTTATGATTGTTGCTTATCCATTTAAGTGAGTAAGTCTTATCATGCATTTGAGTGTTTAATTCCAATTGTTTAAAAAATTCCTCTGAAATCAAGTTAGATTGAGATCCACTATATATCAATTTTTCGACCTTAGTATGCCTCATAATGACCCTTATGTGAAATAATTTAATTCCATAATCAAATCCTTCACCAATTTTACCTGTCAAAGCAACCAATGAGACTTTAGATTCATCACCCCAATCTGATCCCAAGTTTGTTGGATGTGTTGTTGTTGCAACTGTTTTCCTCCCTTTCCTCTCTTTGAACCACTTCGGTCTCTTCTCGAGATGCAATTTCCAACAATGGTCCTCATCATGCCCTTCTTTCTTGCAATGCTTGTAAGATGGCTTCTCTTCCTTTCTTGCCATTGAATTTTCCTTCTTTCCATTCCACTTCCTCTTGTCCTCTTTCCTTGAAGATGATTCCCTGATACACCAACTCTTGTTTTCCGTTCCTCAATGTATATCACTTGAACAAAAACCTCATAAATATTTGTAGGTCCAAACATGAATAAACTATTACGAATATGTGCAGGTAAACCTCCTATATACTTCATAAGAGTTTCTTGGGTATGTAAAGGAATATCTAACATTAATGCCATTTTATGAAATCCATCTATGTATTCTTGCACTGTTTGTCCTTTTTTTAGTTTAAGACCTTTCCATTCAATTAAATCTTTCTCTTTATAACCCAAAGGATAGAATTTATTTCTAAGTGTAGAAACAAAAATTTTTCATGATGGAAATACATTACCCACTTTTTGCGTGCCATTTTGTAACTTGCCTTTCCACCGTATGAGTGTTGTGTCTGCAAGTCGAAGCAATGCCAACTTGATTTAAGTGGCCTCATCCTTGATTTGTTGCACACTGCAATAAACCTCCATTTGTCTGACCCAGTTATCAAGCCTCTCTACATTGACTTCACCATCATACATAGGTAATTCAAATTTCACATCAAGTTTAAGTAAAGGCATTTCATGTTAATGTTTATGGACATGTTTTCTAGTTGTGGATTTGGAACTTGAAATTGAAGAAGAAGAAGAAGTTGATGGAGGCGAAGGAGGAATTTGAGGAGGATCCACTCCTTCTTCACTTTTGACCTTTGAATATTCACCTAGAACCATTCTCTTCCATTCCAAGTAATCCTCATATAGAACCTTCATCATCTCCGACATGGCGAAGAAAGTCTTTTGAAACTCTTTCTCATCACGAGAAAGTCCCTCTTCTGATGCCATTTTCTCACTTTGAGAAGTTCTCTTTCTCAATCCAATATCAGGATTCTCTTCAACAAGCTCACCTTCTCCATGATTCATCTTTTCCCTTGTCATCATGCAAACTCAAAATCCAAATGTCAACTAGCTCTGATACCACTTGATCCGAAATGATCTTTTAATGACATTGGTTGAGTTTTAAAGGATGAGTTAAATTACCATTTAAGAATTGAATGAAAGAGGAATTATTAATGAAGAGACATAGCAACCATATAAACATATATAGATCTGAAAATAAGCATAAAACAATAGCAAACCATAACAAGAGAAGTTGATAATGGATTTCGGCAATATCGCCTACGTCTCTGGGCCTTTGTCTCAGTGGGTGAGGCTTTATTATTTCCGTTCAAAGATTTAAAATTACATCATAACAATGCCAAAATTAGTCGTTTTCTACCAGATCTCAAGAATCCAACAAAACTGACGACACTGAAAAGGGATGAACCGAGCTCCCAGAAATGCCCCACAAAGGTGCTCTCCTCAATTTCTTCCCTGCATAAAAATGGTTTTGGCTTGACAATTATTCAAAATTTCTCTGTTATAAACCTCCTCATGTCTTTAAGATCCTCTGGTTTATATAGAACTGAAGTGGGTAACAACCTCCCAACTTCTCCCCAAGATCTGGCCTTAAAAAGGGCCCAAGATCCTCCAAAAATGGACTAAATCTCCAAAATTGCTGAGAAAATCTAGTTAAAATCAATATATAGTGTAAAACCCACTTTTGGGCATATATTAAGGGCACAACCACTTTTTTCTCTCTACTGGTCACCTAGGCGCACTCCATGTGGCCAAGCACTGATTTTTGGGTGCACTAGCCCCCTGGATTCCTGGCCCTTGGTCGCTTTGGTTGCCATGTGCCCATAGCTCAGAGCTCCACGCGCTAACTTTTATATAGCCCCCGTCAGTTTAGCCCACGGTTACACCCTTGGTCGGAGAGCTAGCCCAACCAACTAGGGAAAACCTCTATATACACACACTAAAATGGTAACCTAAGGTCAAATGGTGTGGTCCTATGCCAAAATGTCGGAGCTAAGGCTATTGGGACAGTTCCTGCGCGAACATCAAAGTGAAGGCTTGTAGTCATATGGTATAGGTCGCATGAATCATGTCGAGGGCTGGGGCATATCCCCAGCTCTAAACTCCGCCGACGATTTAAAAACTGCAACATAAATATATGTGGGGTCATATGTGGTTAATAACCACTGTGTAGGCAGGATGGTAGCCCGACCTACGTGAAGACTCAGCCGCCTATGGAGGTCACATGTTCGACCCCCATGAACTCTCAATAATTTTTCAATACAAAGAACCAATAATTGGGTGCCACGTGGCACCTTACAACTTCCTCACACACTGTCACATGTCAAGCACTGGTTCGTCCAACTTTCAACACGTGTCTACCCAGTCAACATCCACCATATTTGACACGTCAACTAGCTGCCACATGTCGTACGACCTTGCCATGTCAGCCTGTTCTATGTGCCACCCTTGCAGTGGTGCCATGTGTCACACCCTGAATCTTCCACCTGTACCTTCCCTCATCAACGCCAACACACCCTACCACGTCAGGTGTATGGTTGTACAACCTGTATAGTCAGCTTCCACGTCAACACTGTACGAACTGTATGAACTGCACAGTCAACATCTTTTTTTTCCCTATTTGAAGAAACAAATAGATCACGATATCTTTCGCATACAACATATGTTTGATCCCATTCAAGTTGTGTTGCGTTCATATCGATGAGGCCTATGCATACGTTTGTTTTTAAGCCATTCCGAGAACTTTGAGTTTTAGGCCTTCCTGGACCCATTTTGGTCCTAAGATCCAATTCTAGATCACTAGTAGCTTGGCCCTGCCAAATAGTTCCTCCACACCTAGAGGTCGTAGGTTTGACTCCCGTGGAGTCATAAACATTTTCCAATTCAATCCAATAGAGGGGTGCCACGTGGTAGCCCAGGACTGCACCACGTGGCACCGTAACACTTTCCATCAAACAAACACATGTCAAGATATGATTCAACCACATATTCCACACATGTCCACTCAGCATTCCACTCCTTTTCCACATCATTGTATGGTCGTATGGCCTATACGGTTAGCTGCCACATCAACACTGTACGGTCTGCACAATCATTAAAATTTTCCCTGTATGGAAAAAAAAACAGAATATGATATATTTCTCATATGAAATTCGTTTTATACCGTTAAAGTTGTATTGGGTTCATAATGAATATGCCTACACACATGTCTGATTTTAAGCGATTTTGAGCACTTTTATTTTTTAGCACAATTTGATCCCCTGGATCAACCCCGTTTTGGGTAGTTTGGTGTATCAACTTCCCAGGGGCATAACTTTGGCATACGATCTCCATTTGGGGTGCACAATAGCTCATTGGAAAGGTATATCCAAGGAATACACATTTTTTCATCACACTATCACTAAATCCTATAGTATGACTATGGAAATCCCTAAAAACATTGTTTCAAGCCTCAAAACGACCCAGGAAGTTCAGGACTTGAAAACTAGAAAAAACTGCCAAACTGGAAAACTGCCAGAATGAGCCAGTTGGAATAGGTGGGAGGCCACCAACATCCATATGGTTCATATATATCTTTATCTAAGATTTTGTAGGGACAATTATTATCTAGATTGTTTTTTGTATGAAAAGTAGAGTTAGTAAGTGTGAAATCACATATGTCCATATAAATTTTATGAACGTTAATATCTGATATATCCATCCATTTGTGTTGATTAAGAGAATAATTCTTATCACGCTGAATGTGAGGAGACACGTTCTTTTTTATGTAACAATATATTCCTCCAACTCCTCTATGGGAGGACTTCTTATTCCATGTTGAACATAAAACAAATTGTTCTATATTAGGGACCTTAGATTCTTCATACTCCAAATTTTCAAGCAAGAAAATAATATTAATTTCACTCGAGGTCTGACTTATTATAGGCCTTTTACTCCATGGAAAACCATGGATGTTCCAAGAGAGAATTGGAAGTGTCCAAATTATTGTTTATTGTTATCTTTTTTTTCTCTATCCCTAATAATAGTCTTTTGATTCTGAATGATTTCCCATTTCCCTTCCTTCCTATATTCTTTAACCTTTTGAACATCCTTCCTTAATTCAGCTTGGTCCTCTGGAATGAGGTCTTCATTGATAAATATTCCTGAGCATTTTAAACTTGTATTTTTTCTAAGTATTCCATATTCATGGTCATTAGATCTTACCTTAACCCAGATCAACCTATCTTTATTTTAAATTATTTTTCCCAACCTTTTTTATTCTATGAGGCAAGTTGTCTCAATTTGTGATTTATTTTTTAGTTCCTCCTTGACTATTGTGAGGGTGTCCTCATCTTTAAGCTCTTTTACACCAAAAAATACGAGTTTTAAGTCTCCTTTTTTATGTTCATTGTGTAATTATATGATCTTGTTCATTTTTTATTTGATGGGTTTGATATCGAACTTAGGTTCCAAACGATTTACAACCAAATTACCAATTTTTTTTCTTCTAGCTCTCTAATCTTGTCCCTAAGATTATAACTTTTTTCTACTTCTCCTCCTGGGTTGATTGTTTGTTTTCTTGGGTTTTTTTCTTTCCATTTATTGTAATATAGCCTCCATTTTGTGTACCTCACTCTCCTACCCTAAAATTCTACTTTCTATCCTTGTCGCAATCTTTTCTTCAAAGGGTTTAAATTTATCATCAAGCATTATTTCCAACTATGTTTTAATTTTGACTTAATATTTTCTAATGGTTCTACATGGTCATACAAAATATCTTGGGTTACATTTTTAGGTCTTCCCTCAATATGTTTTCATATGTGGGATGAATTACTCATATTGTGTTAAAAAAAAAGAAATAAATAAGAACTACAAAAGGAACTTGTGTACCTAGTTCACCTTGTAGACACAACCATCACAAGTATTCTTGTGCACTTGGCTCACCTTGTAGACACAACCATCACAAGTATTCACCCAAAGTGTGTTCAATATCCTTCTTGTAGGAAGATAAATATTTCCTAAAGTCTTGATTTATCATAGGGATACACCTAGTCTTAGTTTATTCCATACCAATTCACATTCAAATTACCAATTCACACTCAAATTCACTCGAGTATAAACCCATTCAAATTCACATGTATAAATATTTCTCTCTGGAGTTTACCTCAAAGTAGAAAGGCTTCACGTAATGTACCTCAAAATTTAGATATAATTTTTTTTTAATGGGGTACTTTGAGTTGATTCCGTGTCTTTAAAGTTTCAGTCATTCGTCAACCATAAAGTACAACAATCTTATTGCCTTTTACTTCTCTATCCTATTTTAACATATTGTCACCTCTTCCTATTTCGATAATGAGTTATACATGAACACAGGTACACAGCTAGGGATGTCCTATTTCATTGCAACTTGGTATTATCTACCGTTTTGTTTCCAAAACCTACTTTATGTAACTACTTAGAACCATTATCATATTAATACAATGGTTGTAGATGTAAGGCCTTATAACATTCGTTCTTATATATATATTGTTATAGGGTCTACAAGAAGAGGTTAACATTATTCAGAATATATTTAAACAGACACTATTGGGTATAAAATCAGACACTAATTTGCACAATTGAATATAAAGCGCCCAGAGGCTAACTTGTGAAGGTTATGGTTATGATCGTGCTAGCATAGAATTACTCCGTAAGTAATGATATTAGGCTATCTTCTTCGAATGGTTAATGAAATGGTAGTTGGAATCAACGTATAACGATATAGTAAAGTGATAAGAGTAACCCTAAGTAGGCCATCCAGTTACCTCGCCATTAATACTCTGAGAAACCGATACAGGTTGGAACCCTCGTGCCTTAAAGACCTGTCTGCAACATTTAAAGCACCTGGGATACGTCTATTCGATTTAGAGTTCGACTGGTGTGCCCCAATGAGATGTCGACACTTACCATATATTCACATGGTTAAAGTACGAAGACCCCATCCCCTTTGCTCCATGTGAAAGGTTACTCCCACACTTTCACTTTCATTCTAGTTTTGGTTTGGTGAAGGAGGAAGAACAGTCTCTGGCCATTTTTCATTTTCATTCTGGTTTTGGTTTAGTGAAGGAGGAAGAACCATCTCAGACCCTTTTTCATTTTTATTTAGCATCGTGGTCATGAGTTTATGATTCGGCCCCTGTGCCATATGGGTGGAGATCTTGGAAGGAACTTCTTGATGGCAGCTCTGTGCGGGGTAAGTTTACCCTTGACTATTCATTTATTTAAGCATTCGAATATTGATGCCACATAAGTAGGTCTCTGCATGCTCCTGTTCCTGGTCAGTCCTCAGTAGTATTCTTGTTTTACTTCCATATTACTGTGGTAAAAAGGAGTCGGGGTACTCTAGCAAGGTTTTAGGTCCTTTCGCAGTTTTACCCCCTTTCTCTACACTATCCATCCTATCGAGGCCGAGCCATTCTCCTCTTGTGGAGGAATGTATCATGGTGTCTGTTATAAATGTGCACTCGGAAAATTTATTTTTGATTGAACCTTTGTTATTGGACCTAGTTTCCTCCGTCGGTTAGCCTCTTAGTTGACATAGTGTCATGTACGGGTTTCCCTTACTTTAGTGTGTAACAGACCTTTCGACACATTATTGATCTTGGAAAACTTTTGTGTTTGATTAAAGTGTTTACTAGTGTCATTGCATTGATTAGAAGCGAATTTCTAATGACCGAAGGCAGTTTAATCCTTCTTGTTTATGTTTGAAATGTCACAATGGTTTTATATTTACGATGATCGTAATACGCCTATCATTTTCCTGCAATGTTTCTTTGGATTAGACACTGGTATTTATCAATAATGATGGGCCCCTTGATGTGTGAGGGTACCCATCAGGGAGACATGAACTCCTCTTCCCCATTCAGTCTGGGAGGTGTAGCACGATGGAAGAAGGCAAAAACCCTCCATTATGGTTAATTATTCATCAGCCCCCTTTCTTATTACATCCTATTCTGTAACTTAATCATATTATTCTGTTGGATGTGTTATAATGCTTCACATTATTTTGTGCAGGTGTGGTCACGCCGAAGCATGGGGACGCCCTCTTCACTCCTTCAAGAGGTATTCAGGTTCCAACATAGTGCCCTTATGTCTAAGTCATTTCGAGTTTACATACACTGATGGTCAAGGCTATGTCCCGTTCCTAATGTCTGAAGATTTTTAGTTCCAAGTTTTGTATTAGTTGATACATGGTACGCCCTGATTTGTATAAATATTTTGGGTACCTAGGACAATACGCCAAGCTTGTGCCTGGTTGGATTTTTGATAACTAGATAGTTGTTTCATTTAAGTAATGTTCTCATTATATATTGAGTGTCATTTTGATGTGGATACGGGATTCTAATATGTTGCTTTATGTATTTAACACTCTCCTCTATATATTTCGAAAATGGTTTTGTTATTATAGATTCAAATTCTTTTCTAAGTTATTCTAGTTATTTTTCAAGAATTGAATCTCATTGTTGATTGTACAGTCCCTTCCCAAAATCATTCGACCATGCATAGCAGTATGCCTAAGGGTTTTTTTTTTCCACAGAAATTGTACGATGACTCCCAAATTTTGTTTATACTTATATTTTGATATAAAATTAGTTTTGGGTTTACACATCGTATGCCATTTACCTTCTGTTTCTATTACAACTATTAAACAAGCCTTTATCGGTCTACTCACCAAAAAATAGATAGCATTATTACTACGACAGAAATTTTTTTGGTTATGTTGTAGGTGCGCCTTTGATTAACAGAGTCATTTCTAATTTACTTTCATAACCAGACTGAATTATATATATACTCAAGTCTTTCTGTAATGGGGTCTATGGAGTTTTTCAGAATTATTTTCCTACTTATATATTTATATATCCACTTAGTTCTTTTGGATTCTGTTGTAGTTAGTTTACTTCAGCGTCATTGTTCCACTGATACAGAATGCCCATTATATATATATATATATATATATATATATATATATATATATATCAGTTCATAAAAATAACTATACAGGTTTACATGCATATCGAATAATACTTCAATGATGTAGGGTATATTTTTTTTGAATTTGAATTGTATACTCATTAGAGGAGGCTCATTGTATACTATAATCATATACAGGAAATATAATTCTCCATAGACATTGGCACGCGTGACTTCCTTCACATTATGAAACCAATTTTATTCCTTTTTTCTCAACAAAAAATTAATTAAACAGATAGGGATAGTCTGGGGTCCATTCTATTAAGAGATTAGTAACTTTACAGGTCTCATCTTACTGGTTAATACATTCAATGGCCTTACTAGTTACTCAACATCACATCTAAATAGATAAGTCCATTTCTAGCTAACGATTAGGGAGTAAAATGATAGATCTTCCCACCACAGTATTCAACCAAACATTCATACATAGAAGTAAACAGATTGCAGCACATGAAATTTAACTAGGATAAGGTAGAGTTGCATATCTGAATCAAATTTGCGGGAAGCCAAAGGGAACAACCATGTTCCTCCGAACCGTAGAATAGGGAAGGCAATCTAATTTCCCGATTCACCCCCTAGCCTAACCATGAGTCCATGAGGGCGAATTGAAATCTCCTCTCCAACAATGTCCTTCAATTCCAACAGTATCCCTCTTGCCTCACACTCACACAGTAGTGTTCATAATAACAGGAAACAAAGAAAATTTATCGTCTTCTTTCCCAGCATACTTGGCAGCGTCCTACCTCCTCACATATGCTCTTTATTAATTTGCCTAGGACTTTTTTTCCTCCCTTGGGAATTTTCACATATTTCTAAATCCCTGATTTTCAGGGGCTGCCAATGGCCAAATCACTGATTTTCCACTTGTAAGAATCAACCCAAAGTTAATTCCAATGTGTTCCCCACTCATGGAGTCATGGCCAGCTAAATTTAACACGACTGTTCCATTTGTCATCCTGCAATCAATATAAAATATTATGTTTTCATGCAAGTGTCATAGTCAAATAGTTAGTTGGGTCAAATTAGGTCTCTGCCCAATAGTCATAATAATTAATTACAATCATCAAATTCGAAATTCGGAATTGCCATAAATGGCAAAAAAATTCCAAATTTGAATTTACTAAAAACAGAATGAATTTTCAGTAGATTTAAATTTAAAAATATTTTATTTTTATTTTTGGGACGTCACATCCTTTCCCCCTTCAGTAAAACATTTTACTCAGTGTTCGTTCCTTTCCTGGAATAGGATTGGATGATATTTCCACAAATCTCCTTCCAACTCCCAAGTGGCCTCCTCTGGACTAAAGTGCTTCTATTGCACCTTTACCTGAGTAACGACTCTGTTCCAAAGTGTTATTTCTCTCCGGTCCAGAATGCGTAGGGGTTCCACCTGCACCAAGTTCCAATCAATCATATGAGTAGGGTCATGAATATACTTTTTCAACAAAGAAATATAAAAAACATTATGAATTTTCAGATTAGCCGGGAGTGCAAGTTGGTATGCTACGGGTCCAATTCAAGCTAGTATCTCGAAGGGTCCAAAAAACCTAGGTGCCAACTTGGCACATTTTCCTAACTTCAACGAGCTTCTTCGAGCTTTGACTTTTAAATAAACATGGTCTCCCACTTGGAATTCCAAGTGTCTTCTTTTCTGATCTACATAGCTTTTCTGTCTATCATGTGCTTCTTTCAAATTATGGTGTACCTTCCTTGCCGTGTTTTCCATTTCTTGGAGCATCTCTAGTCCCACCATGAGTCTGTCAGCCGGGTTATCCCAGCTAATTGGAGTCGTAAATTTTCTGTCGTACAGTATTTCGAAAGGGCTCAATTTAGCCAAAGTCTAGTATCCATTGTTATATGCAAATTCTACCAAGTGTAGATAGTCTTCCCATTTGTTTGGTTTTGTTCTTACGTACATGTGGAGCATATCCTCCATGATTTGATTTGTCCTTTCGGTCTGTCCATCCGTTTGCGGGTGATAGCTCGTATTGAAATTCAAGTTAGTATTTAGCCCTGCAAACAATTCCTTCCAAAAGGCGGATGTGAATTTTATGTCTCTATCTGAAATCACCATTTTAGGAATACCATGCAATCTAAAAATTTCTTTCATGAATATTTCAACAATGTTTATAGCTTTAAATGTAGATTTTACAGGAATAAAGTGTGCAGAATTACTAAGTTTATAGATCACGACCATAATAGAATCGTTATGTTTCTGATTTTTAGGCAAACCTATTATAAAATCCAGCAATATGGTTTCCCACTTCCATTCTGGTACTGGTAATGGTTATAATAGGCTAGCTAGGTGTTGGTGTTCGACCTTAACCCATTGACAATCTTGGCACCTAGCCAAGTATTCTATTGTTTTTCCCTTCATATTAGGCCAATAGAATAGTTTTCTAAGTGTTTTTATCGTTTTCTGGTAACCTGGATGGCCAGAATACGATTTCTTATGCACTTCATCCAAGACTGTTAATTTTAACTCTCCAGAGTCTGGTAAATAAAGCCTATTTTTAAATTGTAGTAGTCCCTTCTTTAATTGGGATATTGTTCTATAATTCTGTCATTACCTTAGTGTAATTTACATCGTTAATACCTGATGTGCTTATCCTTTGTTTGGGATCACTTTTGGCCCTACTGATACTTATCTCAAATATCCCATGGACTCTTCTGCTTAAAGCATCTACTACTTTATTTTCCTTACCCTTGATATGTCTGACCTCGAAGTCGAATTCTCTTAAGAAGGCTAGCCACCTTACTTGTCTTGCATTAAGGTTTGGTTGGTTAAACAGATATTTCACTCCGCTATTATCCGTTAATAGTAGGAATTGTTTGACCATTATGTAGTGTCGCCACATTTTTAAGGCATGTATTATTCCTGCTAATTCTAAGTCATGAGTGACATAATTTCACTTGAGTTCCTTCAATTTTTGGGAGTCATAACAAATAATGTGTCCTTCCTGAGTTAGGACACCACCTAGTCCTTCTTTACTTGCATCCACACATACCGTGAAGTCTTTATCGGGGTCTGCTACCTTCAAAATGGGTGCAATTGTCAATAATCCCTTCAGTTTGTTAAAGTTGTCTTGGCACTTTTTTGACCAGTTAAACTTGGTTCCTTTCTTTTGTAATGAAGTGATAGGGTAGGCTATCCTGGAAAACCCTTCTATAAACCTGTGGTAATATCTGGTGATTCCCATAAACGACTGTATATCTTCTACATCCTTGGGCACCGACCATTCCATAATGGCTTTTGTCTTTTTCGGGTCTACGACAATGCCTTCTGCTGAAATCACATGTCCTAAATATTGTATTTCTTTCTGATAGAAGTCACACTTGTCAAATTTGGCATATAGTTTGTGTTTCCTCAACATCTACAGAACTATCCTTAAGTGTTCATCATGTTCTTCTTATGTTTTTGAATAGACTAGAATATCGTCGATAAATACTCCCACGAACTTGTCTAAGTACTAACTAAAAATATTGTTCATCAGACACATAAACGTGGCTAGCATGTTAGTGAGTCTGAAAGGTATGACTATGAATTCATATTGTCCATACCTTGTCCGAAAGGTTGTTTTTCTTATGTCCTCATCTTTTATCCTAACTTTATGATAACCGGATCGTAAATCCAACTTTGAAAAGATCTTGGCCCCTCCTACTTGATCGAACAAATCATTTATCCTTGGTAAGGGGTATTTGTTATTAATAGTCATTTTGTTCAGTTGTCTATAATCGATACATAGTATTAGAGTATCATCTTTCTTTTTCACAAATAGGACTAGTGCCCCCCATGGTGAGACACTGGGTCTGATATACTCTTTATCCAATAATTGTTGTAACTGTATTTTTAATTATGTCAGTTCTGGTAGACTCATTCGGTAAGGTGCCTTTGAGATAGGGGTTGAACCTGGTAGTAGGTCTATGGAGAAGTCTATTTCCCTTCTAGGAGGTAATTCTAGTATCTCATCCACAAACATGTCTCTAAAGTCACGTAGGACAACAAAGTCTTCTAGTTTTGGCTTATCATCTTTTTCTAGCAGATTCGTTACTTGGATGGCATAAAATTGACATCCCTTCCTCATACATTTCTTGAGTTGAATTGTTGAAACTTGTCTGACTGATACCGGTTTTGGTATACCTTGGGTTGTTCTAACAGTGCCAAAATTGTCCTTATAGCTAAGTATCTTTGTATAGAAATCTAGTACTTCTTTGTGTTGTTCCAACCAATCCATCCTGATAATCATATCGTAAGATCCTAGTGGTAGGATGTTTAGATCGGTCTTTATATTTTTACCATCAAAGCTGAACTCACAGTCCAGAACAAAGTCAACTACTTTTCTTTTAGTACTAGTCGCTAATTGTACAAGCCATGATTTTGCGTGCTTCAATTTCTTAAGTTTGTTTGACTCTGCCACATTAGGTGTAATATAACTTAACGTAGCTCCAGGGTCAATTAAAATAGAAATTTGAGTGTCATTGATTTTACCTTCGATTTCTACCACCGAGGGCTGGTGGTCAGCTTGTCGACCATCTATGGCTGCATTTATCCGATGTAGGCTTCTTCCCACATCTCCCACTATCGAGGCTTCCTGGAGATTATGAACAATAGTTCTGTTTGTTGAACTCAAATGTGGACAGTTCCTCCTTAGATGAGGCTCTCCACATTCCCAACACTTTAATGGCTTGCGAGGGTTGTCTCCAAACTTATTCATTCCCAAGTTTACTAGTTTACCACTGCCTTGCATGTTCAAATGGTTGGAGTGAAAATCCTTTCTCAGAAAAATTTTTGCTGTATTCCGATAAGGAGCTGGCTAGTACCCCTTCTTCCACTAGTTCATTCGCTCTTGTTTCTTATCCTTCCATGCTTTGGGAAACTCTACCCATTGCTTATACTGATCGTAGCACATCTGTGCCTTCCTGAATACTTCAGTCAAGGATTTGGGGTTGTCAAACTCAATTCTGTCCTTGTAGGACTATGGTAGACAACTTAGAAATCATTGAATTTTTACTTTTATCCTCACGGATGTATGGTACAAACCTTAGCAGTTCCATAAATTTATTTATAAGGTCCTCCATTGCGATCTGTCCAAGTCGTAACTCGTAGAACTCCTTTTTCTTCCTTTCATAGTAACTTTTTGAAAGGTATTGTTTCTTGAAATACTTTTTAAAGTCAGACCATTCCAACTGTTTCTCCTTTAGGCCCTTGGCCAATTTCAGGTCCTGCCACCAAATGTTGGTCTTCCCTTTCAGATTGTAGATGGAAATTTTGACCGTCATGTTGTTGGAATAGTTGTAGATCTGGAAGTATTTTTTGATGTCCAACAACCATGCCTCCACTTCTTCTCCCGTCTTGGATTCTGCATCAAAGGTAGCTGGTTTAATATTTTTAAATTCTCCTTCAAGGTGGTCTACTTGTTTTGTTTTTCTGTCTGATTTAGCTTTTTCTTCAGCTAAAGGTGTTCCTTCGGATGAACTATCTCCTTTTTCTGTTTCCGGTCCTGAGTTATTGAAGGCCCTTTTGTTGACTTATTCCTCATGGTTATCGTTCTTTGGGATTTTCTTGGTCACTATACTGCGCAACAGGAATTCATTTATCTCTTACTGTTCCTGTTGTCCCTTTTTCAATTTTTCATTGTCTGCTTTGAAAATCTATAATTCAACAATAAGGTTCCTCATTGTTTCTAACACTTTTGTGGGTGAGCTTCCATCACTGTTCTGTCTTGGATCTCCAGGGGGTCCTTGTTGTGGGTTTTCTCCCATCCTGATTTCTACATCGTCTTGAGCTTCCATAATTAATGCAAAACATAAATAGCTTTTTGTTTGTAACCATAAGATTTTCATTAGTTTTACATAAATCATAATATATATACTAAGCAACTATTGTGGCCCTGTTCAGGTCCAGTGTTGTAGCCTTTTTGCTCTCATACCATATGTAATGTACCTCAAAATTTACATATAATTTAATTTTTTTTTTCTTAATGGTGTACGTTCAGTTGATTCTGTGTCTTTAAAGTTTTAGTCATTTGTCAACCGTAAAGTACAACAATCTCATTGCCTTTTACCTCTCTATCCTATTTTAACATATTGTCGCCTCTTCCTATTTCGGTAATGAGTTATATACGAACATAGGTACATAGATAGGGATGTCCTGTTTCATTGCAACTTGGTATTATCTACCGTTTCGTTTCCAAAACCTACTTTATGTAACTACTTAAAACCATTATCATATTAATACAATGGTTGTAGGTGTAAGACCTTATAACATTCGTTCTGATATATATATTGTTATAGGGTCTACAATAAGAGGTTAACATTATTCGAAATATATTTAAACAGACACTGTTGGGTATAAAATCAGACACTAATTTGCACAATTGAATATAAAGCGCACAGAGGCTAACTTGTGAAGGTTATGGTTATGATCGTGCTAACATAGAATTACTCCGTAAGTAACGATATTAGGCTATCCATTTCGGATGGTTAATGCAATGGTAGTTGGAATCAACGTATAATGATATAGTAAGGCGATAAGAGTAACCCTAAGTAGGCCATCCGATTACCTCACCATTAATACTCTAAGAAAACGATATAGGTTGGAACCCTCGTGACTTAAAGACATGTCTGCAACATTTAAAGCACCTGGGATACATCTATTCGATTCAGAGTTCAAATGGCGTGCCCCAATGAGATGTTGACACCTACCATATATTGACATGGTCCAAGTACGAAGACCCCATCACCTTTACTCCATGTGAAAGGTTACTCCCGCACTTTCACTTTCATTCTGGTTTTGGTTTGGTGAAGGAGGAAGAATCGTCTCTGACCATTTTTTGTTTTCATTCTGGTTTTGGTTTAGTGAAGGAAGAACCATCTCATACCCTTTTCCGTTTGGCTTTAGCATCATGGTCATGAGTTTATGATTTGGCCCCTGTGCCAGATGGGTGGATATCTTGGAAGGAACTTCTCGATGGCAACTCTGTGCGGGGTAAGTTTACCCTTGATTGTTCTTTTATTTAAGCATTCAAATATTTTTCCTTGTAACTATGTCTCTGCATGCTCCTGTTCCTGGTCAGTCCTCGGTAGTATTCTCGGTTTACTTCCAGATTATTGTGGCAAAAAGGAGTTGGGGTACTCTAGCAAGGTTTTAGGTCCTTTCACAGTTTTACCCCCTTTCTCTGCACTATCCATCCTGTCGAGGCCGAGCCATTCTCCTCTTGTGGAGGAACGTATCACGGTGTCTGTTATAAATGTGCACTCGAAAAAATTATTTTTGATTGAACCTTTGTTATTGGACCTGGTTTCTTTTGTTGGTTAGTCTCTTAGTTGACGGAGTGTCATGTCCGAGTTTTCCTTACTTGAGTGTGTAACAGACCTTTCAACACATTATTGATCTTTGAAAACTTTTGTGCTTGATTAAAGTGTTCGCTAGTGTCATTCAATTGATTAGAAGTGAAGTTCTAATGGCCAGAGGTGGTTTAATCCTTTTTGTTTATGTTTGAAATGTCCCAATGGTTTTATATTTACCATGATTGTTATACTCCTATCATTTTCCTGCAATGTTTCTTTGGATTAGACACTGGTATTTATCACTAATGGTGGGCCCCTTGATGTGCGAGGGTACCCATCAGGGAGACACGAACTCCTCTTCCCCTTTCAGTCTAGGAGGTGTAGGATGATGACAGAAGGAAAAAACCCTCCATTACAGTTAAGTATTCACTAGCCCCCTTTCTAATTACATCTTGTTCTGTAACTTAATCATATTATTCTGTTGGATATGTTATAATGCTTCACATTATTTTCTGCAGGGGCGGTCACGCCGAAGCATGGGGACACCCTCTTCACTCCTTCAATAGGTATTCGAGTTCCAACACCATGCCCTTCTGTCTAAGTCATTTCGAGTTTACATACACCGATGTTCAAGGCTATGTCCCGTTCCTAATGTCTGAAGATTTTTAGTCCCAAGTTCTGTATTAGTTGATACAAGGTACACCCTGATTTGTATAAATATTTTGGGTACATAGAACAATACACCAAGCTTGTGCCTTGTTGGATTTTTGATAACTAGATAGTCATTCCATTTAACAAATGTGCTCATTATATATAGAGTGTCATTTTGATGTGGATACGGGATTCTAATCTCTCACTTTTTGTATTTAACACTCTCCTCTATATATTTCGAAAACGGTTTTGTTATTACAAATTCAAATTTTTTTCTGAGTTATTCTAGTTATTTTTCTAGAATTGAATCTCACTGTTGATTGTACAATCCCTTCCCAAAATGATTCGGCCATGCATAGCAGTATGCCTAAGGGTTTTGTTTTTCCACATAAATTGTGTGATGACTCCCATATTTCTTTTATACTTATATTTTGATATAAAGTTAGTTTTGGGTTTACGAATCATATGTCATTTACCTTCTGTTTCTATTGCAGCTATTAAACAAGCCTTTATCGGTCTACTCACCAAAAAATAGATAACATTATTACTATGACAAAAAAATTTGTGGCTATGTTGTAGGTGCACCTTTGATTAACAGAGTCATTTCTAATTTATTGTCGTAACCATACTAAATTATATATATACTCAAGTCTTTTTGTAATGGGGTCTGTGGAGTTTTTTGGAATTATTTTCCTACTTATATATTTATATATCCACTTAGTTCTTTCGGATTCTGTTGTAGTCAGTTTACTCCAGCGTCATTGTTCCACTGATACAGAATGCCCATTATAATATATATATATATATCGGTTCATAAAAATAACTATACATGTTTACATGCATATCGAATAATACTTCAATGATGTAGGGTATATTTGTTTTGAATTTTAATTGTATACTCATTAGAGGAGGATCATTGTATACTATAATCATCTATAGGAAATATAATTCGCCATAGACATTGGCACACGTGACTTCCCTCACGTTATGCAACCAATTTTATTCCTTTTTTCTCAACAGAAAATTAATTAAACAGACAGGGATGGTCTGGGGTCCATTCTATTAAGAGATTAGTCACTTTACAGGTCTCGTCTTACTGGTTAATACATTCAATGACCTTACTAGTTACTCAACATCATATCTAAATAGATAATTCCATTTCTAGGTAATGACTAGGGAGTAAAATGATAGATCTTCCCACCACAGTATTCAACCAGACATTCATACATAGAAGTAAACAGATTGCAGCACATGACATTCAAATAGGATAAGGTAGAGTTGCATATCCGGATCAAATTTGCAGGAAGCCAAAGGGAATAACCATGTTCCTCCAAACCGTAGAATAGGGAAGCCAACCTACTTGCCCGATTCACCCCCTAGCCTGACCAGGAGTCCATGAGGGCGAATTGAAATCTCCTCTCCAACAATGTCCTTCAATTCCAACAATATCCCTCTTTCCTCACACTCACACAGTAGTGCTCATAATAGCAACAAACAAAGAAAATTCATTGTCTTCTTTCCCAGCATACTTGGCAACGTCTTGCCTCCTCACATATGCTCTTTATTAATTTGCCTAGGACTTGTTTCCCTCCCTTGGGAATTTTTGCAGCTTTCTAAATCCCTGATTTTCAGGGGCTACCAATGGCCAAATCATTGATTTTCCACTTGTAACAATCAGCCCAGAGTTAATTCCAATGTGTTCCCCACTCATGGAGTCATTGTCAACTATATTTAACATGGATGTTCCATTTTTCCTCCTGCAATCAATATAAAATATTTTGTTTTCATACAAGTGTCATAGTCAAATAGTTAGTTGGGTCAAATCAGGTCTCTACCCAACAGTCATAATAATTAATTACAATCATCAAATTTGAAATTCAAAATTGCCATAAATGGCAAATTTTTTACAAATTCGAATTTACTAAAAACATAATGAATTTTCAACAAATTTAAATATATATATATATATATATTGGGACATCACACTTCACCTTGTTCAAATTCACATACAAAGATCACCACTTGTTATTCCCTTTTTCGAGTGGGTTATTGTTCCTGTTGAGCATCGTTTTCCCAAAAATCTCTGCTTAGGGTAGCCTCATACAGGTCGGGAGATTCCTTTGGTTCTTTCTCATACGCCTCGCACGATTCATAATCTGTGAAATTCATCGTGAAGCTCAACATCAAGCGGGGAGGGATCTTAGGGAGAGGGGCTTGTTATAATGGGATCTGTCGAAAGCCACCTCTTGTCGGAAGCCAGCGAGGAGATCAGTAGATCATCGGTAGAAATAATTGGCATCCCATCCATTCCATTTAATTGCATAAGACATGAGAACATAACTACGCGGCAAGTCTCTCTAGTTACTTTATTATACGTAATTACGCGACTGTTGGAGGAGGCAAAGGAACATAGACTGGTATAGATGGCAGATTTCAACAACATGGGAAACCTAGATCGATATTGAGTTGAGTATAAATTTATGTGTTAAAATTCACTAGGGAGTAGAAATCCTTCAAAGTTCAAATTCACTATGACTATAAACCATTGACCTTTCAAATTCAGTGTTATTATAAAGTTCTTTGCCCAAATTCATAGAAACTCTTTACTGTGAATGTGAAGTATATGTGATAATAATTCATATTTATTGTAGGGTAGAAACCCTTCACAATTCAAATTCATCTCAGAGTATAAACTCTTAACATTCACCTTGGAGAAGGAATTCATGGCAAAGTATAAACACCATATGTCAACATTATATATACCTAGTATGAGGGACACCTGT
>ML782076.1:172250-185133 GCA_009831015.1 Picea engelmannii | reverse complement strand
TATATATATATATATATATATATATATATATAAATAAGTTGACAAGTGGCATTATTATTACTACTGTAGAATTATCTATTTATCATGGGTCTAGAAGTATCCAATCCCTAGAAGTACAATTTTTATTAGAAAGTGATAAATTGGATCTTATATATATATATATATAAAGAATTTGGTAGATCCAATTTAACTCTATATTTATAATGAGTGAAGAAGGATTAAATCTCTTGAAGTGCAAAATTTAAATTTTGTACTCTAAAAAAATTGTACTTCAAAGGATCCTTTGATACCTCTAAACTTATCCATGATAAATAAATTAATATACATCAATAATAATAATTCTATATAATAAGATAGATTTTTAAAATCATTTAAATGTAATAGGAATTAAAATACAACCATATTTCATATTTCAAGTTTTTAAAATCAATTAAATATGATATGAATTAAAATAAAACTATATTCCTAAGTTATTAAATACAAATATGCTTTTTAATAATTAACACCGAACATCCCATTACTAAAACAACAAAAAGGTATATGTGAATAAATACAAATATATTCTTTAGTCATTAGTTCTATTCACCCACAAATGGATCACACTAGTTTGGTTCGAAACGTCGAAAAATCAAAAAACCTATGAGAAGAATCAGAAAGAACTTTCTAATTAAAACAATGATCGTAAAAGTCTTAAGAAAATCAATTTCAAAAAAATATTTAAAAATTAAAAAAATAATTTTACAGAATATTTAAATTAAAATATTTTTATTTTTTAAACAAAACTAATAAATATAAAATTAAAAAGAAAAAATAATTATAAATAAAAAAAATAATTTTACAAAGTACTTAATTTAAAAAATAAATAAATAAATTATATATATAAACAAAACTAATAAAGACAAAGTTAAGGAAAAAAGAATCTCTATAGATGAATTAGTGCCCCTTAAGAGTATATTTACATTTATATAAATAAATGATAAATAAATGATATAATTTTTTCGAACAACTTAATTTAATATAAATATACATTAAAGTAAATGAAAATGTTAGTTACAATGGCCACTTAAAAATCTTGGAATAATATTATAGTTGTATCAAGTGTAAATTATGAACAATGCAGACATAATTGAGAATTTTCAAAAGTAATAATTTTAAAAAATGTATAAGTTAACAATATCAAATAACATTAAAAATATGATTAAAAATAATATTTTTTTAAAAGATTATTTACATTAATGTATCTCTTTAAACATAAGAATAAACGATCCTCGTGAAATTTAAAAGTTATAATTGGAAAACATAACTATTTCAAAACGAGTATTGTCATATGTCAAGAAAAATGGAAATGTCAACAAAAATAACAAATATATATATATAGATCAATGTCTATCGAAAACATAGACAGCCTATATATATGAGGAATAATATATCATCGAAAACATAGATAGCCTATATATATATGAGGAATAATATATCGTCCGAAACATAGATAGCCTATATATATATGAGGAATAATATATCATAAGATCAATGTCCATGGAAAAATAATAATCTATCTACATATCAAGAATAATATCTTATCACATTTATAGAAAAGAATAAGAACAATTTTTGTAAATAAAAAATAATGTTTTTCTATATGCATAGAAAACCAATGAATTGAAAATGATAGAGACATTGCAAGCTTAATATAAATTGTCGTTCTCACATTTCAAGAAATATAATGAATCAACAAAAGATTGTAAACTTAATATGAAATTTATCTTTTATATATAAAATACTTAAGATAATTTATTTTTTCTTAGTTCTATTCAACATAAAATAAAGAAATATAATGAGTCAACAAAACAAAATATTGTAAATTTAATATGAAATTTATTTTATGTAGTTCTATTCAACATAAAATAAAGAAATATAATGAATCAACAAAATATTGTAAATTTAATATGAAATTTATTTTATGTATATAAAATAAAATATTTAAATAATTTTTTTTTCTTATTTTATTCAAAGAAAATAGGTTAAGTTACCTATAAATAATCAAATATTGACAAAATATGATATTGATGAAATCATATATAAAATTTGATTTATGTGAAAATATTATAATTATTTTTTTCTAAATTCATTGTAAATATTGTAAAAAACATATAGATAATCAAATAATTGAGATAATATTATATTCATAAATTATAAAAAAGATTTAATTTAAATGAAAAAAAATATAATTAATATTTTCTAAATTAACTACTACAACTAATATTTAGATAAATAAAAATAAAAATATGAAATTAGTAAGAAACAAAATGGAAATTCAAACTTCAAACTAAAACAAGATAAATATTAAGGATTTTTAAACTCTAATCCCATTGACACACAAATCCCATTGACACACATTAGACAACTCAATATAAATTTGACCATATTAAACAAGAATAAAACAAAGGCTTTTCTAAATGAAATACCCCATTCCCGGATTAACAATGGATTAACAATTTATATATTTGGATTTTATGAAGGGTCAAAAGTTGAATAGTGATGTAATATGTAAATTTTACAATGAATAATAATAAAAATACATCGCAAGATCACGGGTCCACAAGAGAGGAAGAAAGTGGTAAAATGGGGATTAAAGGAGACCAAAAGATAAAATACTCTTGTTTTATTCTAATCCTAAGTCTTCGAATTTATAATATCGTAAGTCATATCAATCTTGGCATGAGTTCCCAAGTGAATTGTTTGGTAAGAAACACCGTGAGTTGTTAACATAAAAATACAATCAATGCCTCATGGTTATGAAAGGGGATTATTCATCATTCTTCTTGGAAATTGTGGGGAGAGCATATATTATCATGATTATAATAAAATTATATGTATGGATATTATGAAAAATGTGGGAAATTGATGTACAAGATATTATAAGTTGTTTGGCACTTGTGGGGAGAGCATATACTATCATAACTATAATAAAATTATGTGTATGGATATTATGAAAATTGTGAGAAATTGATACACATGATATTATGAGTTGTTTGACACTCTCACTAAAAAACATCGTGAGTTGTTAACATAAAAATATAGTCCATACCTCTTGGTTATGAAAGGGGATTATTCATCATTCTTCTTGAAAATTGTGGGGAGAATATATACTAACATGATTATAATAAAATTATGTGTATGTGTATGGATATTATGAAAAATGTGGGAAATTGATGCACATGTGCATGGTAAATTCATACAATTAAGAAATCTCATTATAGTTGAGAGTACATGGAGTTTCCAATAGAGAGATTTCCTCACCAATATATGCTATATCCCTAGAGAGAAGTGAGATAGCTCAAGGGATTGTATTATTAAGAAGAAAATCCCATTTGTTGAGTTATGAACAATGATGGGGAAAGAGAGATGGTGTATTGGAATAGTTGTAGGAGTGACCTTGTGTAAAAGACATGGTGGACATTGAGTTACTTAACTATAGTTGAGAATCATGGGAGTTGTAGATAGAGATATTTCCTATCCAATTCATTTTGGAGCTTTGGAGGGAAGTGGGATAGCCTAAGGGATTGCATGGAAAATAAGGGGTCCCTAGTCTTTAGGTTTTGTAGGATGATGGGAAAAAAGAGTTGGTGGATTGAAATTGTTGGATTAGGGAGGGGTGAATTAGTAATAGAGATTTTTAATCCTTTTAACCACAATATGTAAGTGTTATTTATTTTTATGATCAATATACCATTAATATCCAATAAGTGTAGAGTAAATAAACCATGAACAATGAAAAATCATAAACATACAAAGTACACCAGTATTTTTACGTGGAAATCCAATGCGGGAGAAAAACAAAGTTTTTTTTTTTTCTTATATCTATTTAAGAATTCATTCATTGGAAGTATCAGCTTCCTTCAAGTTCTCTAGTTCCAACTGTAATGAGGCTCTGACCCCCTATATTTCCAGGCTACAACTTGAGGGAAGCTCCAACTCCCCAATTTTCTAGCTACAACCAGAAGGAGGCAAAAACCCGCTATGTTCTTCAGCTACAACTGGAAGGTGGATAAAACCACCTATGTTTTCCCCATCTTGTTTCCCTAAAATATAATTGAAATGATGAAACCACTCCCACACTGTCACTGTGAGATCTATACCACTGTAAAACTATACCAATCTGTGCCAACAACATGTAACCAACCTATAACTGTATTTAGCCTGTACCAATCAAAATCCAACATGTGTGTACTTGTCTATGCTCGTATGTACACACCCTTTCTATACAAAATGGAAATTCAAACTTCAAACTAAAACAAGATAAATATTTAAGGATTTTTAAACTGTAATCCCATTGACACACATTAGACAATTCAATAAAATTTGACCATATTAAACAAGAATAAAACAAAGGTTTTTCTAAATGAAATACCCCATTCCCGGATTAACAATGGATTAACAATTTATATATGTGGATTTTATGAAGGGTCAAAAGTTGAATAGTGATGTAATATGTAAATTTTACAATGAATAATAAAAAAAATACATCGCAAGATCAAGAGAGGAAGAAAGCGGGAAAATGGGGATTAAAGGAGACCAAAAGATACAATACTCTTATTTTATTCTAATCTTAAGTTTTCGAATTTATAATATCGTAAGTCATATCAATCTTGGCATGAGTTCCCAAGTGAGTTGTTTGGTAAGAAACACTGCGAGTTGTTAACATAAAAATACAGTCCGTGCCTTATGGTTATGGAAATGGTTATGAAAGGGGATTATTCATCAGTCTTCTTGGATATGGTTATGAAAGGGGATTATTCATCATTCTTTTTGGAAGTTGTGGGGAGAGCATATATTATTATGATTATAATAAAATTGTGTGTATGGATATTATGAAAAAAGTGGGAAATTGATGTACATGATATTATAAGTTGTTTGGCATTTATGGGGAGAGCATATATTACCATGACTATAATAAAATTGTGTGTATGGATATTATGAAAAATGTGGGAAATTGATGCACATGTGCATGGTAAATTCATACAATTAAGAAACCTCATTATAGTTGAGAGTACATGGAGTCTCCAATAGAGAGATTTCCTCACCAATATATGCTATATCCCTAGAGAGAAGTGAGATAGCTCAAGGGATTGTGTTATTGAGAAGAAAATACCATTCCTTGAGTTATGAACATTGATGGGGAAAGAGAGATGGTGTATTGGAATAGTTGTAGGAGTGACCTTGTGTAAAGGACATGGTGGACATTGAGTAACTTAACTGTAGTTGAGAATCATGGGAGTTGTAGATAGAGATATTTCCTATCCAATTCAAGCTGGAGCTTTGGAGGGAAATGGGATAGCCTAAGGGATTGGATGGAAAATAAGGGGTCCCTAGTCTTTAGGTTTTGTAGGATGATGGGAAAAGAGAGTTGGTGGATTGAAATTGTTGGATTAATTAGAGGGGGGGGGTGAATTAGTAATATAGATTTTTAATCCTTTTAACCACATTATGTAAGTGTTATTTATTTTTATGATCAATATACCATTATCATCCAATAAGTGTAGAGTAAATAAACCATGAACAATGAAAAATCATACACATACACAGTACACCATTATTTTTACGTGGAAATCCAATGCGGGAGAAAAAAAAAAGAATTTTTTTCTTATATGTCTTTAAGAATTCATTCATTGGAAGTATCAACTTCCTTCAAGTTCTCTCGTTGCAACTAGAATGAGGCTCTAACCCCCTATATTTTCAAGCTACAACCTGAGGGAAGCTCCAACTCCCCAATTTTCTAGCTACAACCAAAAGGAGGCTAAAACCCCCTATGTTCTTCAGCTACAACCAGAAGTTGGATAAAACCACCTATGTTTTCCCCATCTTGTTTCCCTAAAATATAATTGAAATGATGAAACCACTCCCACACTGTCACTGTGAGATCTATACCACTGTAAAATTGTACCAATATGTGCCAACAACATGTAACCAACCTATACATGTATTCAACCTATACCAATCAAAATCCAACATGTGCATACCTGTCTACGCTCGTATGTACACACCCTTTCTATACTACATCTTGCATATGTACGTGGCCTTTCTATACTGCAACCTACGTATGCCTTCTAAAAAATAGGGCTTTCTCTTTCATGAAAAACTATGACCCTTTCCCGCCTCTATCACATCGAACTGCAACCTGTCACTGTATCCAGACTATAGTTGTTCCTTATGCATACATATCCCTTAACCAAGGACATCTATATCTCTCTAGTCACGTGTCATACAAGTGTGTATAATCATGAACAAGTATAATAACCCTCGCATGGACTAGACACCAAACCCTTACTGATATGCAACCTCTCAATACACCAACCACTTCACAAATACAAGATATCAACCATGTACCAAAAAACCCTTAACCATTTGCCAAGAAATACAAGATGTTCGTCAACACTAACAAGATGTACCAATGATAAATATTGGTTATACCATCATTGTATTTATGTAGATATGAATTATACAGTAAGTCCCATGCAACCAATAGCCTCTATAGGTCAAATCCTCAAACCCCCTTTACCATTTCTCATGTAGTCAACAAAATCCAACAACTCATAGAAATAAGACATACCTTTTGAACTTGTAGATAGATATGATGTACATGATCACTATAGACCTTCCTAGGAGATTTCTTTCAGACTCTAGAGACCTGGAATCTTCATCTTCTCAAGTTTTTATGGCTTTACCCTCATGTACGTGCCCTATTATACTGTTAGCCCGCGTACGTACACACCCTTCTCCACTGAATCCTATGTACACCTCAAAGACTAGGGTTTTTTCAGTATTTTATGAAGTTCCAAAACTTTTCGTCTTCAACCCTTCATGCTACATCAGATTTGTGCAACTTCAGATGTATCAATGAGTACCTGCAATAAACCTTACACAATAATATATATTCAATGTGCTCAATAGGCGCTAATAGGAGAGCCTTTCTCTCTTGTTTATACTTCCATGTAGCTTCCTCAAGGGGTTACCTTCTAACAAACATAACCCAATTTCCTTATTTTTGGGCTAACCCACTTCTAACCCACTTTTCTACAAATAGTAAATTCTCCACTTTTAGTTGCAACTAAATTATTTTTAATTATTTTCTAATTGCAACAACTTAACCCATGATTAATTCCTAGTTTCACCCACTTGACTAGTCAACGTTTTCTAGGAGCTTCTAGAATAATTTGAATTCTTTGACCTTCTAGATAACTCATGAGAGTTCTCCAACATCACAAGCTCGTAACTCTCTAACCGTGAGGAGTTATGTGATGTTCCATATATCACTGGAAATGGCATGACATGTACTATCCATCTAGAATAGTTTTACCTAAAAATAAATTAATCTTGATACCATTATACATCGATAAAACTGAAGTCCCTTAACCATACTATTGGGGTTACCAGAATTTGCTACCGAACTTGCTTCAAGGGTTGACATCAATGACAATAAACCCAATTAATCAACATAAATTGATGTAGGAATTGACAGATTGTTAAATGTAGGGTAATTGGGTTGTGTGAGAAGATTATAGTTAGAAATAGGATAATTCATCCTCGTGGTCTCATAGCCTATACTTTGGGGTGGTCAAATGTAAATTTATTAATTACAACAATGAGATTATGTTTGGGTGGAACATCCTTCATCTATATCCAATTGATGTTTTATTTATAGAACTATAAGTGTTATGATTTAATTGTAATTCTGTGAATTAATATTATTATGTTAGGAATTGACTTTATCCTAGCTACATAGCTCGACATATTACATAGTGGTATGACAATAATAATTATGAAGGAAATTTGTATTTTTGAGAAGTACCTCATATCCTCAATGGTTCACAAATGATACTTGGTATATTACACTAAATTTCGATGTCCATATCTTTGATTACAATGAATTAGAAAAGAAATGGCAATTACTAGTACATAAGTCTAAGAAATACTTGGATAATATCAAGAACTAGAATATAACACTCTTCAATATGCATACAAGATTTACAAGATGGAACCACTTAGTTATTTTTAAAAAAATAATTAACATTCATAATAAGGATTAATCTCATGTTTTTCAGTCCCCAGATGGGGTGACACGGGGCACGATAGTGCCACGCGGGAGCGCGCCGGGACGCGGCTTTAATGCATCCACCGGCTCACATCACCTCAGACATTAACCCCGCATGAATCCGCGCAGGAGCATTCATACGATGAGGCTCCTCGCGCAAGGGAAGGGTACCCCTCACTAGAGCACCATCCAGCAGATTTTAATGGCGATGGTTAATGTTTCGGCTATGGCAATCATTTTGGCATCAGTGCTCATTATTCGAGTAGCAAGACCAAGTAACAAATCGCTCCAGGAGGCCTCCGTCTCACAGGCGAACCAGAGCTGCGGTAGCCTCTCTCCCATTTCACTAGCATAGTGGCCGCACTCGACAACCTCGCCATTCCTCAGGAGTAATTTGACAGACACCGGCAGCATTCAGATATTTCACTGGGATCCCGCCATGCCCCGAGCTCGAGGGAAACCGCGAAGGGGAGCGGCCTGGTATGCGACGGAGTCACGGCGCAAAAGAAAGGAGAATTTTGAGAAAGCCATGGCGATAGCAACGAGGAGATGAAAGAGCAGACCACGTATGCCTCCAATGGCGTACGTGGAGGAGGTCATCGCGGAAGGAGGCCTGCCAAGCCCTCCAGAGCACACCTTGTTCATGGTACCGGAGAATTGGAACCCAAGCACGAGCTTTGGCTTGTACAACATACGACAGCCTGCAATCAATGTGCTTGACCCTTCCACAGCCACCACCGAGAAGCCTTACTCCCCCTGTTACGTGGAAGAGGAGGCTCCTCCCGAGCCCACCAAGGAAGCGGCGGAGCCAGGGAGAGCACGTCATCGACACAGGACACGGGAAGCAGAGGTGGCCACCAACGAAGAGTTCATGGATAGCCACTGCTCGGAGAAGCCATCTTCAGTTGACTGGGGATACCTCAATCTCGTTTTTGAGATTAGGAACAAGCTGGACAATCAAATCTTCTGCCTAGCGCGAATGGATCAGTGGCTTGACATGTTCTTTGCGGCACATTCCAGAGCATCGTCAAAGAAACAATGTCCGACTTGTGCGTGCACCTACTCGTTCCCAGCGAGATGGAGGCACTCCGAGGACTAGGACAAGTAGCCCGGGTCAGAGGTTACTTAATGTTTAAAACTCGACTATGGTTTTGGTGTTGTTGTTATATTTTATGCCTTATGATAGCTAGTTACCAGGTTGTCTTAGCACTAGTTAGAAGAACCAGTTTCATGCATGCGACTGTAAGTCCTGGTTTCCTTCGGGCAGGACGTCGCACCGTCAACTCTGTTAATTTTGCTAACTATGCACACTGTGTGACAAATGGACATGGATGCCCAGCTGTCCCGGTTTCCTGCTCAGACGGAACAGCTGGCATCATTCACAGTCTTGTATTTTGGTGATGGTAATATAATAGGCACCACCTTTTTTTACTTAAAAAAAAAAAAATCTCAAGTTTTTCAGTTATATTCTAATTAAAATTTAAAACAAAATTTGAAGTAGCATTATTTTTGAAAAATAATAACTTATACTTATCTTTTAAAATTTTAAAAATGTTTGAATATAATAATTATATATAATTTAAGAAACAATTGGAACTTATAAATGGTTAACTGTTTATTAATATAAAAATCACACAAAAAAATTGAAATAAAAAAGATTGAATAAAATAATATAACTTAATTGTATAAAAAAAAGTAAATAAATAAATAATGTATATATATTTTTAATATTAAAATTATAAATTTCATATAGATTAAAAAAAAATGAATTACTAAAATAACACACGTTTAAATGAAAAATTCATTCCAAATTCATTCATTTAAATTAAAACCATCTTAAAACATATATAATTTGCATATCAACAAGCCGCCAGCAATACAATTAGCAAAAGGATATGGATTAGGTATTGTAGGTAGAAAGAAAGTTACAATATGTTTAAAGCAGATAGGCATATTATAAACCTTTTAAGTTTTTTTTATTTTTTTAATTATTATTAATATTAACAAAATTATAATTTTATATTATTTAAATAAAAAACCTCAAAACAACTTGATTATGCAATTTCAATTCCTAAATATATATTTTAAATAAATTTTTTAAAACATTTTAAATATTTCATTTCAATCTTTAAAATTTACAATTTTCTAAATTTCTAATGAATTTTTAGAGAAAAAAGACAAAACATAAAACTTTAAACTATAAGCAAGAGATTACCAATGGGACGAGGTTGAAACGATCACGTATAAGGGAACCTGCTATGGATCACATTAATCGTGCTTCAATAGGCATCGAGAAGGTTAGGACACGTCACTACTGGGCACAGATTTCTTTAGAGGTCACCACAAGCATTTAAACGGGCTTCGCCTTCGCTTTCGCTTTCTGTTTACAGGCCATTACAAGAAGCATGCATTTAGACATACGCGGCATTGACATAATAAAAAAAGATGAAATAATATCAAATTAATATGAAAGTGTAGAGTGTGCATTTAGACATGCCCGACATTTACATAATAAAAAGATAATAATATCAAATTAATATTAATATTAATATTAATATGAAAGTCCAAAGTGTCAAATAATATAATATAAGATGTTTACACCGAAAGGTGTATACCTATTGGAGATGGGCACAATTAATCAACTTTTAACTTAAAATTCTAATATGATGGCTAACAATTGAAGATGTTGGCATATTCTTAGTCGTCCTCCCAAATCAATGAATGTGATTTACTCTTCATAACTTCCTTGTATTTTTGAATGCATTAGTTAACCTATTTACTTTTTAACATTTACCTAATCATATTAAGAAATTATTGTACCACCATATGATTGCCACGTTTAACTGATTAACCTTTGGAATTACCACATTTAAGATTAACTTTTGGATTTCCTCAGCTGTATGTGCGTTTCAGTTGTGTGTTTCAACGTTCACCAGCCGCAACACCAGCCCTATGTGCGTTTTGGCGTTCACCAGCTGCCAACCACTTTGTGGCTGTGCTAGTAGATAGCATTTAAAAACAAATGTTGCATGGCAATGTAGTTTTTGTTAGGTTGGAATTGGAATAAATGCAATGCTACGGTGGGATTGAGCATAGACATGTGGGAAGCAGCTTGAAGTACATGTGGTATCCATGCAGAGGATGACTTGTGGCAATGTGTCATAGGCCAGCCACAAGACATTTGGCTTGTAGATGACCCCCAAGGTTAATATGCGAACGAGATAGTTTTTTCCTGGGGTGTGTATAGTTCAAACATGAGACTTAGAAAATTTTTGTCTCAATGACTTGCAATAAAGGTTCCTGGAAAAGAGGACCAAGAAGCATACACATTAAACATTCAAATATAATAATCACAATTTCATGACATCCAACATAGTTGAAGGAAAACAAATTTAGCATTTCCGAATTAGTTTTCTTTGAAATTTATCAAAAATTAATAATGCCTTGTAACAAAGGTTCCTGGAAAAAAGGACCAGGAATCACACACATTAAACATTCAAATATAATAAACACAATTTCTTGACATCCAACATATTTGAAGGAAAAAAAAATTTGCATTCTCGAATTAGTTTTCTTTAAAGATTATAAAAAATTAATAATGTATGTTACATATTTCTGGAATTTGTTCCATATTTATGGAAATTTAAATGTTTTTGTTATATAGACTGGGATTGGGGATCCCACGGACCATAAAAGAAATAAGTACAAGAAATAGGACTGTAGAAAGAAAAAGTGTGCAATGGTAGAGAGACAGACTTGAAAAGAAGAAAATGGAAGTTATGAGTCTTTGGTTAGAGATTTCTTTTTAAAGAGGTAGAATAACTGGATTGATAAAGAAAACAAGATGTGATCAGTATATAATTACTATGAAGTCGATGCATTTTTGTTGTTTTCATCGACGACCACTGGAATCGTGCCAACCGGTTGTTGCCCTTCGTCGATGAGCTTGTCCATTCTCCATTGGAACCATTATTCATTGTAGATTTTCATGGGGGGCACGTTGATTTCATTCTATATTTCTATGTTGAAAATATCGTTTTCTAATTTCCTTAAATCCATAGAAATACTATGGAGAGTTTTTTCAATTTCTTCATTGTGTGTCGAATAGTCCAGTAGTCAAGTCTCGACCTCATATACACCATTGTTATCCACAATTTTGGTCATTGTGATGATGTCATGATGATGCCATGATGATGGAAAATCAATCTCTTCAATAAGAATATTTTCCTGAGAAAAGTTGCACTTGTTTGTTTCCAGAAAACTATATTTTTCAAATAGTTCGCAGGCTACATATATACTTGCCTACGAGAATGCCTGATTCTCGCACGCTGCATTAAACCAAGGTGCGGATAATTCGCACTGTAATCATGGCTAGGTTGCAAACATGTTTTTAAAGAGGAAAAAGATGAAGTTCTCGAGCCTTCTAGAAGAGAATCTTCGAGAAGCATGAGTTGGCTAACGGATGGTTGTTCAATTAATGGCATTCCAGATATCTTGGGATCATTTCTTATCTAAGCAACTAAATTATCTTCTCCTATATATTGAGGAGATGGCTCATGGAAAAGGTTAGAAGCAAGCTAGCAAGAGATTGATTAGAGAATTGTTGAAAGCCTGTATGAAGGACTGATGCTACAGCAACAAAAGACTACAGCAAGGTCATCACAAGTGGTTGATTTTCTTCATGCATGAGCAAGTGTGTGTGTCAGAGCTAGGAGCCATCGAAAGGAGACCTACAACATCAAGGCTCAGGTTGTAAGTTTCACTTTCAATTAATTCAATACAGTAATATGT
>ML782076.1:131950-149921 GCA_009831015.1 Picea engelmannii | reverse complement strand
AAATACTACAGACTGTCCACGATCCAATGCAACTAGTCCCACTCAATTTGGATACTCTAGCAAGAATTTATGATTGTTTTACCTGGAACACCTTCTTGAGACTAGTCAATAGGACTAGTCAGATACCCTATCTTACACAAGGTATATTTACAAATTTAAGATGAACCAAAATCTGAAATTTTTACCATAGATACCTTTCTAATTTCTATAAATGGCCTCCAGAGTTCAGGGTTCAAAACATTACAAAAATTTTTTTATAGAAAAAATTCCGCAATGACTCATTTCAGGATGATTCTAGAACCCTATCTTGTATAGGCCTTATCTCCGAAATTATAAGGCCTCAGGAGATGAATTTTGAACCCAACGTAACTTGATCTGTATACTAAATATCCTCCAAGTCGTTCCTTCGAAAACATTGTAGAAAAAAAGTTATAGTGAAAATTCCACAATGTCTCAGATGTAGCAGCGAAACCCCAAGACCTTGAGCTCTAATACCATATGTTAAGAACCAAACATCAATATAGCATAGAAAAACCTCAGGAAAAGTACTCAACACCTTGAAAAAGATATAATTTTAGATAGTAAGCCTCTTCGAGGGGGCAACCTCCTTTTAACCCACTTAAATGTTCAAGTACAAGATGATTCAAAATGAAAATGTCTTCTTGGTATATATAGGAGACTAGGAGGTATAATTACAACTAATGGCCTAAGGCCGACATAAATAAAATAACATTACTAATATAATCTGACCCAATTAAGGGGTAATGAGCCAATATTAATGACATGTTTAAGGTTTATTCATGACGAAGCTTCCCAATTACATATTCAGAGAAAAGTAGGAAGGTGGCGGGGACAGGGAACAACAATTAAGAAATGGCTAATTATCGAAAGCGGGTGGTGATGCTTCAAAATAGAGCTAGAAGATACAACCAGCAGAGGTGAGGGCCCGAGGGTCAAATTGTATCTCTTAGGAGTGTTGACCATAGAACGTGTAACACAAAAGAGGGCATTATGGTGCATTCCTATGGACAAATTCTATATCACGAAACCTCGGGTATTGTTTTCTAGTCACAGAACATTGGAAACACAATCTTGAGCCCACGATTCCAGGAACCCACAATAAAAAAAGTGTCTAATTATGGAATAAGGAAGCGGTAGGATGGACTCGATACACAGTAAATGTACAATTTCATGGAGATACATTCAACTTGGGGCTAAGTATTGAAAGGAACGACAGACATTTGGGCTCGTGACTGGGAATTACAACAGACAAATTGTATATCCCAGAACTCCGGGAACTGTTTTCAAGTCGTGAAAGATTTGAAGGTCCGGGTGTCAATTGTTTCATACCAGTGTGTTCAGTTGTCACTAGTAATACCATAATCGATGTATTTTGGGAAGGGCACGAATTTAGTGGAGATGGAAGGCAACGATAGATACTTTGAAACATTTTTGAACCCTGGTAGAGTGAAGCTTGCGAGTTCGAAGAGTCCGTGATGGAATTGTAGATCACATAAGTTCTGAGTGCAATATATTTATCACTGAACAAGAAGAAACAAAGTTCGAAAGAGCCAACCTGGCAACCGCAACCATAAAATTGGCTAAGTATGGAAAGGAACAATGGTCAGTCGTATTCATCGTGTGAGGATATAGATGGAGATGAAGATATGTCATCCCTCCAACCCTGGAACCTGCAATCATAGAAAGGAGACTACGTATATACCCAGAAATCGATAATACATGGGAAGAAGAAAAGGGGAAAATGGCCAAGTATCTCACAGAACAACATCTACTGTTCGTTTATTAATGCCAATCTTTTCGAACCCCTGGTCAGTGCTCACTAGTAAAAGCATAAGTTACATATCACGAAAGTTCTTTGGGTGCAAGATGTATATGAAAAAACATGGGACATAAGTGTTGGATACCGCAAACAGACCACGATCAATTGGGCTCATGGTGTGAGGATATAGATAAATATAAGCATCTTCCAATCTGTGAATGCAAGAGGTCATGATCATACAGTTGGGACTAAATATAGAGCCACAAAGGGATAATAGAGGGGAAGAAAACATGGAAAATTTAAAGAGAAAGTGTTTATATTTATTCCAATAGTACTCATATTAATATATGTTAATAGATTATTTCTGGTCCAAATGAAAATCATATTCCAATTTGCAGGATGTTGTTCGGTTCACAAATTTTGTGGAAATCCATAAGCAATAGAGAGAAAAAATAATAATGATAATATATATATATATATATATATATATATATATATATATATATATATATATATATATATATATATATATATATATATATATATATATATATGATGTAACATTTTTTATATTCGCAGATGTTATTAAATAGAAGAAGTTGCAATATATGCAAAATATTGAACAAGAACATGACGTCAACACTTGAGTCTCCTTGTTGTAATAGAGTCATTAATTCATTCTATTTATGGGACCCCAAAGAATGAAAGAAGGATGGGTCCTCCCATTTCTTTCTTTAAGTATAGGGCGGGCGCCACATAAGTATGGCCTATTACAAATTACTCTTTCGTGTAAAATGTAAGGAGCGAACAGAGTGGCCTTCAATTAAATCTAAGTGTTGGGTAGCAGAAAGAAAAGCTTTTCGTCCATGTTCAACGACACACACAAAAAAGTACAAAATAAAATAAAAAACAACACCATAGATTGGAAACCACCATACAAAAAACTCAAATATTCTATATTCAAATAAACTGGGTTACAAAATAGAGCTGAGATTATTTTTCATAATGACCACGATTGGGCCTGCCACCGAAAAAAAAAAAGAAAATGTGTACAATAATTAAGATTGTGGATATTCTTTTATAGATTTCAACTTGAACATCAAATGCTTTATTCATAAAAAGAAACGAGTTTAATATCAATTTTGGGTCTTGGAATTCATTGTTGCTGCCAACTAGATCTATCCCAGTTTTTTGAATAGCTTGTCTCTTCTAGATATGGCCTACCTGCATTGGTTGGTTATTCAACATTCCATACTTTGTTAAGTGTTAATTTCCCTGTTTCATCGAAAACTTGGGGTTTAAGGTGTCTTCCTTGTAATGTTCTTGATCATTGACATATGAGACAACTTTGAGATGAGATTCAGGTCCAATTAAAAGATGGGGGAGTGGTTTTATGTGACGTCATCTTTGTGGGAAACAAATCATGTTCGCCAACAAAAGCTGAGACAAAAAAAAAATTCAAGTATGTTGTGACCACTATTATCCCTGTATTCGATAATCTATTTGGTTGAAAAGCCTTCATGGAGATTTGTATGTTGAACTTCTTTGTTTTATTACTGTAAATTGGAAGGGACGTCCAAGTCAGCTGCAAAATATTCCTCTGTTGAAGTACACAACTTCTTCCAGCAACATAGATCTAACAAGTGTATCAAATGTTGCAGATCACATCATAATATATATTTTTCCATAGGGGTGGTAGACATGCTGACCCACAAAATGGTATGGAATGTTTGGAAGTGATGCCAAATATTACTCCATGCCCGGATACACTCATAAGGAAATTATAAAATTGGATACCCACAAACGTGAGAAACTGTATGTGCATTTGAATCAACATTATAAAATTACAGAACGTTTATGCCAAAGCTGTAGCAGACTTGACAGATACTCAATTTCTATGTCAAAGAGTGTTGAGCGACCTTTGGATGCGGTAACAAACTCGACATAGAATCAAATTTCGATCACTAATAATACTAATGTCAAATGCAAGGAATTGTGATCATAGGCTCTAGGTAATTTCACCTTTAGGCATCCACACTCGCGTTGACCCCAGGTTCCAGACAGCTTCAACATCGTACATTGACATTAGCGGTGGAAATGGGAGCAATGCTATTGATTATAGTGCGTAAATGCGATGAACAAGGAGGGTTGTCATTGTTAAAGGACTTAGACTGCAAGAGTTCCATACCTACAAAGAACATTGAAGTTAGTGTTTCTTTGTCATGACAGCTACAATGCTTCTTTGTTTCCATAAATATTTGGATGTTGGGCGTCCTTTGCGATAATGACCTTGACATTAGGTACATGTCAGACATCTATTATCTGACATTACAATGTTAATGAAATTTCCATAGTGGACAATGACTCAATTTCATTGGCACAAGAAATATTAATTGTGTGATTAATTAACATCCTTGAAGGACATTAATCCCAAACAACCCCTAAAACTTTTCAAATAGCCATGGGTTTAAAAAATACATTGTTATATCTTTAAAAAAATAAGAAATTTTAGGTGGAAACAACTCTAGAATGCACCAGTACATTAAGGTCTCTTCTAAATAATTAAATAAAATGATTACATGAAGGTGGTGGTAAAAGGTGATTTATAGAAACAAAATCATTACCTGAACACCCGAAATTTCTTGCATACGGTGGTAGTATAAATTAATCCTCAGAAAGGGTTGAAAAGTCCATACTCCAAAATTCCTTCCCATTAACTTTTCCCACTTAAATGTCGATGCAGGCATTAGAAATTTTTGAGAGCGTCGATCCCTGGTTATATACCCAACTTCAAGTAGGAGGAGAATATTCGTGCAAATAGGGGCAAAATCATCGACCCATATGCAATCATATGCATAGAAATAGTAAAACAAATTGTGAAGTGGCGATAGAAAGTTGACTGTATGTGGAGTCTGTTACTACATCTAGAGGAAAGTGAACAAACTTTGACAAAGAATATGACCTTATTTCAAGCCTGTTACCACACCCAGAAGTAGCTCAACAAACTTTGAAATAGAAACTTTTGTAATTTTATGATGTCGATTCAACCACCCATACCGTTTCTCATACTCGCGACGATCTGAATTTATAATTTCCTTTTGAGGATATTGAAAAATGGAGTAATATTTCACATCATTTCTGAATATTATAGACCATTTTGCAAGACACGGTATGTGTGACTCCTCTGATGAAAGATAAATTCTTGTGTGTTCTGCGGAATTTGATACACTTGCAAAATCTATGTTGTTGGAAGAAACTATATACTTCAACGAAGGAGCATTTTGCAGGTGACCTGAAATTATCTTCCCAATCCCAGTAATAAAAAAAATAAAATCAACACACAAATCTTCAGGAAGGCCTTTCAACCATCCAAAGCATCAAATACAGGGACAATACCAATCACAAGACATTTGATTTGACTTTTTTTTGTGTTTGACTTTTTGTTGGCTAACAAAGTTTTTTTCGCTCAAAGATGGCATCACATAAAACCATTCCCTCCTCTTTCAATTGGGCCTTAATGGAATCTCTATGTTGTCTGACATGTCCATGACCAAGAACATTACAACAAAGGCACCTTAAATCCCAACTCTTCGATGATAGAGAGAAATGGGAATAACTATTTAAAATTGACACTGGAGGATGATATTATAATCTTCCGTGGATTTTGGTTTAATTTGTTTTAATGGAAGATTCCCTCGATATTTACACTTATTAATGCCAATATTTTTGAATATGTGTGTTGAATAGTCACCAACAATGTGAGTTAACATTCCCATATGCAAGCAAATTCTCAAATATGACAACCTGTAACATATGCACAGTATTAAAGAGGGACATGACATCAACACCTTTGTGGATGACACGTTCATGGATGGTAGTGTGGTAGTACAATATTTCACTTTTACTATGATGATGCCTTTAAAAAACTAAAATAGCCAACACTTTTTGAAAATTCAAAATGGACACAAAAAAAATTATCAGATCCCATAATATTCACCTCTTTATGCATTTTAATGGGAGATGTCCTTGAGATTTCCTAATCCAGGTGGATATCAGTGGCCACCCACCTTTTCCAAATGGCTCAAAACAGTTTTCTGGCCATTTTGGCCATTTACTATTTTTAGCAGGTTTTAACTTCCAGGGCCATTTTGAGGGTCCAAATGAAGTTTTTTCGAGATCGAGGTTCTAAATGATAACCAAAGGCATAATTGAGCCCCCAAAATGAATATCCTCGACAATACCTTTCCAACGAGCTATCACACACCTAAAACGGAGATCGTATGCAAAAGTTATGACCCCGGGAATTCGATGTACTAACTTACCCAAATGGGGCCCACATGACTTTTGGCACTTCATCTCCTAGGGTTAGGTTTTTGGATGTCTAGGACTTTTGGCATTCCCTTCTATTGTAAAAGGACCTTTAGAGCCTCATTGTAATCATCTTCTTGTGAATGTGAGTAGCCGTCACATCTCTTCTCAGAGATAAGTTGCCACCATTCTAGCAAGTCTTTCACTCTCTATTTTTATAGTCTCTGTACATTTCTCTGATTAATAGAAATCGTGTATTACTGTATATATGTGTTTATGGTTTCACCTCTGATACATTTTTGTTATATTATTGAATATCTGCAATATCTCTGTGCATTTCTTTATTATATCTCCACTCTCATTTCGTGCCGAAAATAATCCGGATCATTTCCGCTTATTAAAGTCAATCTTTTCGAACCTATATAGTCGGTTGTCACTAGTAAAAGAATAATTAATTTGCATTGGTAAGGGTAGAAGGTATCGGGGATGGAGGGGAGAGAAAAATTCTTTTAACGTTTTTGAACCTGGGAGTGCGTGAACCTACGAAACTTTGAAGACTCTAATAAGTATGGAAAGGGAAGATGGACAGATGGAGTCATTGTAGGTAGAGGTAGGATGGCGAGTTTGAGGATTCTGGGGTCGAATTGTAGAGAATGAAAGTTTTGGGTGCAATATGTATACCCTAAACATGGGTTACCAAAGTTCGATAGTGCCTATCCGCGAACCCGCGTTCATAAAATTGGCTAAGTATTCAAATGGACAACGGTCGGTCGGACTCGTGATGTGAAGATATAGTAGGAGATGAAGATTTATCATTTCTCCACACTGGGAACCCGCGATCACATAAATGTGAAAAAGTATAGAACCAAAAACACATAATAGAGGGTAAGAACAAAAGGTAAAAATGTGCAAGTTTAGAAGAAATTGGCTAAGTATGAAAATGAACGGCGGTCGATCAGACTTGTGATGTAAATATATAGATGGAGATGAAAACTTTTCAATTGCCCACCCCGGGAACCCGCGACCATAGAAAAGTGACAAATTATAGAACTAGAAACGCATAATAGAGGGGAAGAACAAAAGGGAAAAATGAGAAAGTTTACAAGAGGAAAAATAAAGGGAGAGAAGAACTTTATCGCTCATACAACAACACTTAGTCTCATAACTATGAAGCGATAGAGATACATTAAATATGGAGAAAGCATCGTCATCTATGAAATATAGTTGGAGCCCAACAAACTCTGCTTCAAGCCATAAGATATGTTGTTTACATCCACTGCAAAATATTTCATATTATTTTATCTTAATAGTATTTTCGGGGGAGCCAACTATAAAACTATGTAACAACAGATCGAACTGCAGATGCAGGAACCCAACATTGCAAAGTTCAAGCAAACAAGAGAAAGAAGCAAATAAAAGACCAGTTAAGAAGCACAAAAAGGCCCAAATACAACTGTCAGACCTCAACCTACAAAGTTGAATCAAACAACAATAAGAAAAATACAATGAACCAAGAAGCAAGAACCAACCAACCGAACATGAATTTCGGTGAAGAACAATATTGGCCAAATTCACTGCACACAAGATTGTATCAAAACATTTGAAGGAAAATGTATTGTAATACATCTTTTAACCAAATATTTCAGGTTGTGAGACCTGTCAAGTAATCATTGAAAGCTATCAGAACTGTCCAAAGGCCTGCCACTGTGCAAGAAATTAAGAAAGGTGTGGTTTTCACGGCTGGTATCTTTCAATACTGGGAGTTATCAAAATTCTCTTGCAGTCCATCTTTGTATGTGATTACTATGACCAAAGAATGTTCTCATTCCTAATCTCTAGTGTTCGACACAAAACGTACCTCCATCACAGCCACACTGACGCATAGGAAAAGGAAATCGTATTTTCTACTCACATACAAAGATGTTATGCAAGAGGATTTCGACTCAGGCATCCCCAACAATCAAATTTCCCACCTGCAAACTGCAAATAGAATGTGAAGCTAAACACGATACCCAAACCCACGCGTCAACAGGGAACGACATAAGGCCAATGTTCAACATAGAACCTACCTCCAACACAGCCATAATGACATATAGTAAAAGAAAACCATAGTTTTTCCTCACATACAAAGTTTTTTTGCAAGAGGATTTTGACTCAGGCATCCCCAGTAGTCACATTTCCCAACTGCAAACTGCAAATAGGAAGAAAATATAAACATGACACCCAAACCCACCCGTCAATGGGAAATGACAGTAGGGAAGTTCCAATCGTGGTTGCAGAATCCCAAGCATGCAAACTACAACAAGACCAACAAGAAAACAAGAACAACAACAACAGGCAAATAAGAAATCAATGAATAAGCAAGAAGAAAGCATGAACCTGTGAACCAACGATGTCGTTGAAGAACAATATTGCCCATATTCACTGCAGAGAACATTGCATACACAAAAAAATAATGGAAGAAAATGTATTGTAATATGCATATTAAGTAAACACTTAAGGTTGTGAGGCCTGTTAGGTAAGCATTTAAGTCTGTCAGATATGCTTTGTAAACATTTAAGAAAGAATGCAGTGTGGCAAGTCTCTTACGTACGAAAAAACATTTATTATATTATTTTATAAAAATAAAAAAATTTGGTAACAACAGTTCGAACAATAGAGGCTATGTAAAAAATATTTTTTTCAAAGGAGAAACTAATATGAAGTCAACTAATAAAATATTGACTCTCTATCTTCAAAACTTTGGATAACCAAACATTTCAAGAAAAAAATAAAAACTCAGAAAGACCGTATATGATCAAAAACTTTGGATGTGCTAACATATCAAACATTGGGAATAGTGAAGCTAGAAATAAGACCTCCAATCTGTTATCTAATCAGATCATGACATATATGATGTTTTTTATTATATAAAAATCAATGTTTTTTATTTCCCTAGTTACAACAATAGATATTATGCAAATATTTTTAGTCAAAGGACAAACTTATATGAAGTCAACAAATTATCGATCGTTATAGTCCCTCTACGCCTTTGGCAAGGACTAATAAAAGTAACAAAAATTAGAATAAATATTAAAACTATATAAAAGGTATCAATATTAAACAATAATTATTACATTAAATGACAAGGTTAAAATATGAAGTACTATTAAATTAATGAAGTACTAAAGTATCATTTAATGGAGTATGGAGTAAATAGATTAAAATAATCATATCTTTTACATCCATAATTGATTAAAATAATGATATATCTCACGTCAACAATGAATACATTAAATGACAAATTAAAGTCATGGCTAGGTGGCACTTTGAGGGATTTTTTAATTTTTAATTTTTGAATTAAATATTTTAATATGGCAATCCATATTAAAACCACATAAAATTAGTCACTCTCTTCAACCAATAAAAAATTAAAAATTTGAAATTCCATAAAAGAAAAAAAAATTATTTAAAAATAAAATAAAATTAATAAAACAAAATAAAATTTAAAAGCTTTATAAATATGTATACAATGACAAACAACTAATTGAAAGTCAAAGAAAATTGTCATACAATATACATTGCCATAGACATGTATAATAATCTCTTTAGCTAAGTTGCTATTATATCTCATGCACATCTATACTATCAAAATGACTTATATTATAGGCATATATATACTATCAAAATAACTTAAAACTCATATCTAGATTCATTTAGAATTACCAATACAAACATAATTACCATATTACTTGTTAATTGAAATTGTTTTCCATAATCTAAGGTTAGCAAAAAGTATTGCAAATCTAAGACCTTCTCCATTTAATTGAGATTGTTTTGCAAATAGTTTCAATGAGTGGCCATAGGATTTTAGTTTGGTGGTTTTTACTTCCTTCTCCATTTAATTGAGATTGTTTCACAAAGTTGTTAACGATTGGACATATAATTATCATGTTACTTGTTAATTGAAATTGTTTTCCATAATTTAAGGTTAGCAAAAGTATTGTAAATCTAAAACCTTCTCCATTTAATTGAGATTGTTTCACAAATTGTTTCAATGGTTGGCCATAGGATTGTAGGTTCGTGGCTTTTACTGCCTTCTCCATTTAATTGAGATTGTTTCACAAAGTTGTTAATGATTGGACATATAATTATCATGTTACTTGTTAATCGAAATTGTTTTCCATAATTTAAGGTTAGGAAAAGTATTGTAAATCTAAAACCTTTTCAATTTAATTGAAATTGTTTCACAAATTGTTTCAATGATTGGTCATAGGATTGTAGTCTGGTGGCTTTTACTTCCTTTTCCATTTAATTGAGATTGTTTCAAAAAGTTGTTGTTGATTGGCCATAGTATAGTTTGGTGGTTTTTACTTTGACAAAAATATGTGTACAAATAATTAATAAAATAATTATTAATGAAAAACAATATATAAAAAATCAACACATAAGCGAATAAAAACATATCTGCAAAGTTATTTTTAGTTTCAGTTTTGAAAGAAATAATCAATAAACATACAATTTTATAAAACTCACATAAATCAAATTCAAATTGTATGTTAATCTTCTTGTTGGCATGCTATCCACCTTATGATTTGATATCCCTTTGAGATACATACCTCATGGTACGAAGATTATGATGTGATTGAGAATATATGATGTGAATGAGAAATATTTAGAAGATAAAAGTTAGATGGCGACCAAAATTAAATCGTCTAGATGAATTCGATTTCCTTAAACATTATGTTAAGGTTCAACTTATGATACATGCACATCTAAAAGGAATATAGCATCTGAAGTGTGAGGGCCGAGGTGGAATACTAGGAGGGTCGAGGTCTCGAGTACTAAGGCCTACTCAGTAGGCTAGAATGAACATCTTTGGTTTTGCGAGGGAAGCCAGTAAGTCGACGGGAAGGACCCTGTGTGAGGTAAGTCGAGTGGGGGTTAGTACCTGGGTAGGCATGCTCACTTGTTTGAAGGTTGAATAGGATGGTTCTTACACCTTATGGAGGAATATGAGCTGGCTTTAGCCACAAGCTTGGAGAACAAAGATTTGTTGAGCCATGAAGGTATTTATAAATCAGACGATGATTACTGTGCATACCTTATAGCGGACAGGTGGAAAATGTGCAAACCATACCCTCTTTTAAATTCCTTCCGACAAGACGACACCTCTAGGAGATCCCAGCTAGCAGGTGTTGATTCTGATGGTCAATCGGTGGACACAAGGTCCATCGGGATCATCGACAAACTTTTCGATGTGGAGGCGTCGTGAGGGTTTTTTTTCGATTGCTACCAAGCGCTCCACATAGCTCTGGGTTTTCCTCCCTATGATCATTGGATGGTGGGATTAACATTGGAGAGGAGTGTCGACGTTTTGCTGATTTTTCGAGAGGGATGGATGGGATTTCAGATGCAAAGGAATGTGGGCAGGTACTAAGGCGTTTCCGACCGGAGGAGGGACTAAATTCTAAAACTGTCACTAGATGGTCTAAGGGGGAGGTGAAGCTAACTTGGGATAATAAAGCGTGGAAACCCAAGAAAAATAAGGCATCTATGGTTCTGGGACGAGATGTTGGCCTGCTAGAGGTAACTTCTCTCTCCTTATGTGCACTGGTTGATCGGTTTAGTTACTGGGCGATGTCGCCCAAAGGTATTATCACGTGGGTTGAAGATAGCTAGAAGCCTATGCTGGGATATATGCCATAAATCATTGTCTTAGTTAGAGGGTGGTATTTATTCAGGCGTAAATATATGGAAGATTCAAAGTCAATCCTGGAAAGGGTTTGGTTGTTTAACTCAGAGAGTTTAATGCTGAAGCGCTAGACTCACCTCTTTAATCCATAGAAGGAACAAAACATATTTCGACACACTTGGGTATTATTACCAGGTTTCCCACTACTTTTCTGGAATCTGGATGCTTTCAATGAAATTGGATACTCTTTAGGTAAATTTTTGCATGTTGACCCATGGGTACTTGCAGGGTAGGATAGGTAGGTTGGTACGATTTTGGTCGAATTTGATCTACAACAAGGGTGTAAGGTAGCTAGAGAGGTAGTGGGGGGGCCCAGAGGGCCCATAGTGATAATAGTGGTGGTCATTCAATGTAAGGTGGACTAGGTCCACTATATTATTAAATAATACCCACTATGGTAGTTAGATATAATAAATGGGTAATTAGATATAATAAATGTAAGAGGACTTCTTAGAAGGTTCTACTCCTAGAAGATTCCTCTCCTCTAGAATGTTCTTAGGTGATGGTAGCAGTATATAAAGGGGTTCAAGAAATGTAATGAGACATGAAGAGAAGTATTGTATTTGGAGTGATAGATCAATAGGAGGATTCCCCCTCGAAGAGGCAAGTGAACATGAGAGGATCCCTTCCATAATATGATCCATTGTATGGTGTTGCCCTACCTCAAGGGTTTGGTAATAATAAAGTGTGGTTTCTTCTATCTTGATTTGTGGATATATTGTGTATTCAGTATTTGTGGTGATTATATTCTTAGATATATTCAGGTTCTTAACAAGTGGTATCAGAGCACTTTCCTTGGGTAAACATTGTGGACAATTATTTTTTATTTTTGTAGATTTTTTTTTCGGAGAAGAAAAAAGAGGGCCGAAAAATTCTCAAAGTTTTTGGTATATTTCTGTGCAATATTTGCAGAAAAGGGTTGTATGTCTGAGTTCCTCTCATAAAAACACCCAATTTAAAAAAAAAAGCGTCCGAAACGGAGTTCGGGAAGTCAAGATATTGAAGTTTTAAAATCTGCAAATTTTCAGGATTTTTTCCGCGGACGGTGGAAAGAATTTTTTTATTTATGTAGCATCTAGAGGCTGACTTTGCCAAAATAAATTACAGATATGAGTTCCTCTCACAATTTCACCTAATTTCAAAAAAACAATCAGCCAAAACAGAGTTTGGGAAGTGAAGTTATGAGCATTTTAACTTCAACAATTTTGTAGGGTTTTTCCAGAAAAAGCCGTGATTTTCTGCCGTAACTTATTGGGTGAGTTCAAAGGATGCTCAGATGGCTATTTCTTCTCAAAACCTGAAATAAATTATTGAATCATTCAAAGCTCAATTGTTTCACACATTGGATGACAGATTGGATGCATTTGTACATGGCCTCACAGATAGCCTCACAGATGACCTCAATGATAGTTTTCGTAGTATTCAAGATTCATTGAATAAAATTCAAGAGAGATTTCTTATGGAGGGCATCAAGGATGAATATAATCAATAAATATATGCTTGGTATGATTTTGAGGCAGATTGTAATGATTGGTATAAAGGGGTTTAAGAAATCCTGTGAAGTACAAATTCTAGATGATAATGAGGGTTTTCAAAATGAATGGTACATATAACTTTGGAAGTGGAAGTTACCATTAAAAGTTAAATTATTCTGTTGTTTAATGTTTGAAAATAAAATTCTTACTTGGGATAATTTGACAAAAAGAGGTATGATTGGTCCTAGTAGATGTGTGTGTGGAGAAAAGGAGGAAAATTTGAATCATCTGATGGTCGATTGCCTATTTATAAAAGACATATGTAATTCCATCATAAAGTGACTTAAACTAAAGAGGAATTGAGGAGGAGGAATCCTTTGTAAGTGTTACCAGATTTGGGTAAAGGAGATGGAGTTTTGGAAAGTATTACCTTGTTTTATTTGTTCTTATGATCTTATGACCTATGTGTTCCAGACACTATGCCTATACACATGCCTTGTCTATTTTCCTTGGCTTGAAAAAAATCAATTTATTTCAAATATTACTATGTATACCCCCTAGATACTTGATGAGTACATCTCGATTATTGGGAGAGATATACAACATGATGACCATATTCTTGAACTCGATGGTGTACTCCTATACACTCTGCTCTTGCATTTTCCTGAAGTAATGAAAATGGATGCATTGTTCCTCTACATACCCAATATGATAGAACATGGAATTAATGATGGTTTTAAAATCCTCCCACATAGATACTGGTGGATCACCCTCTAGCATAAGTGTCTGTGTGTGAATTTCTCACAAGGTTAAACCATTTTCCTCTAACTTCAATCTAGAAAATGAAATATTTTACTCCTCATATATATGGTGAATGCTATAATAAACTTGTATTTGTTGTAACCAATGATTCCATTATGATGAATTGATCTGACCTTGGTATATCTTTATGTCCACTTTCACTTCCATATTAAATAGGCATTATGAATGGTTAATGTCACTTGAAATCGATTTCTCTTTCTCACGTTCTTTCCATGACTCCTTTCTTTGGCCTTCTCGATCTCCTAATTTCCCCTCGAACCTAACCTTCGAGTTAGATCCTCCATCATCTCTAAAGTGTCTGAACATTCTTTCTAGAGACTCCATGAGGAGGTTCATATTGAAGTTGATATCGTTTTCCTATGCTTCTAGCATCCCAAATCTCTCTTCTACTAGATCTCAAGAAAGGATGATTTTAGGGGCTAAATTTCACTCATGGGCTAATTTTCCATGGTTTTTCCCAAAAAAATATTTACTATTCTAAAAATGAATCACCCAAATTCTATAGGATAAAATTATTTTACCTAAAAAATCGTAAAAATGTTATACAAACTATATAAAATCCTTAGAAATTTGAATATTTTTACAAAAATATCGCCAATCATTTATAGTTTTCATATGAAGGATTATTAAGATTCATCAAGGTTTCTACATTTTAAAATAAATTTCCATCCTTAAAATCATCCTTGATATTCTTGAGGGTTGTTATGAACAAATTCATCTGTCATAGCTAGGGTTTTTGCAACTTACCTTTAAGTCGGTTCTTAAATCCTCCTACTTCCCACAAAGACCTAAAATAAATCCTTCCTTGATACCAATGTGATCTGTAAACCTTAGTGGATATTCCACTGGAATAGTTCATCAAAACAAATCCGATAAATAAAAATGAAATCTACAATATCAAGGTTAAATTACTTTAGATTCCCGAATCTTTAGTGATTTATTTTTTGCTTATCCATAAAACAAATAGAATGTGTAAAATTGAGAACAATAAAATACAATAAGACAACATTTACAAAATAAAATAGATTTTTTCTTTGGGAAACCTTGACAGGAGGAAACACATCTATAATATGAGGTTGTTGTGATATGTTTTCTCTGGTATGGAAATAATGCAAGTACAAAGGACAAGATAATCTCTATGGAGTTACCTGAGAACTATGGCCTATTAGGATGAGACAAAAAATTAAAACCCTTTGTTATTCTCTCTAATTTTCCCAGTCCCAGTTTTTCTACTATGGTTTGGAACAAAATACAATAACATAGAATGAAACCCCTTGTCCTCCAAGCGGCTTAGTAATTAACATTTCCCGATAGTCGTCTAGTGTTAGAGTTTTTAAATCCTCTACCCTCAATTGTGATGAGTTTTTGGACCTTCTGTAATATCTTTTAAATTCCCCATGTGGCTATCTCCATATGCATGACTAACTAGGGCTAACGTGGCATCCTCTCGTACCATGGTGGTCAACATGATAAGTCATCTTTCAATATGCATAACAATTGCATACAAGCTCTGGATAATGCATGGTATGCACTTTTGGAAAGGTATTGGAGTGTATAACACCATGAAATGTGTGTGCACATACTTTGAGCACAAAATCGCCCCCAAATTCCATTTAATACCTCAAAATGGGTTTCGAACATTCTAGACCCCAATTTTCGAAACTAGGGCCTGCCACTAAAATGGCCCTGCAAGCTGATTCCTCCAATTTTTTCCAATTTGAAAGCATAAAGATATATGAAAAATAATATAATTATCCAATCCATATAAACAAGCCACTTTACTAATTAAATATAGTAAGAATAGATAAAACACATTTTATCAAGATACGACAACAATAGATGCAAAATATGGGAATCAACAATGTTTTTTGGTAAGCATCGAAACCCTAAGAATAATATATAAAACAATCATGGATGTACATGAAAAAGGGATATATCCAATTACATAAATACCCCATTTTATATTGGAACTTAAATACACCCAAAACTAGGAGCACATAACCCATTAAAAAAAGACAAATGAGTTCCAGTTTATAACACTAAAGTTTGACTTCTCTAATGGTCATGTGAACTATAAACCCTAAAAGGAATGAAGTGGTACATGACCTATATATCCAGAAAAGGTTTTAAAAAATAAATCATTAACTTAAGCAAAACCCTAGCTTCATATAAAACTCAAAAATTGGGCCACCAAATTAACAAATAAACAAAAGTTGTGGAGTATGGACTGCATTCTTCGTTTGTATTTTCCCAGGGGATATTTCTGTGTGGCATAGGCCTATACTCCATTGTCTCAGATGTGATACATCTATCCTAATATCTACATTAGAACACAATATATGAAGAAATACCCTCCAACATAGTACCCAACTTCGAAAAGAACCATTGTCGTACCCAGAAAAAGGCTAGATTCAAACAACAATCCAATTTTTTTTTATTTTCATATATCTATGTTTCATATCTTCACTATAAATAAATTAGGAAGGCCCATATGCATTTAGAGTTGGAAATTTTTCTATGCTACTATATGTCTAAAATCTAATCTCACAAACCTAAATAAATAGGTACTAGATCTGATCAAATAGTGATACATGAGTAAATATTTCATCACTTGCAAGGAGTATGTAGTGAGAAAATTACCCGTATACCACATACTTATAATATGGTGACTTTTCAAATGTACCAATACTTTTATCTTCGCTTTGATAGACCACAATGAATCTTTATGGTAAATTATTATATATTTTGGCTTGTGCCTTACAATACACAACAATAATGCATTTTCTGGGATTTGATGCATCGAAAGACCAATTTTTTTTCTACAAAATGGGCACTACAATAGGTTAATAGAATTAATTGGTGATCCATTTTCCTTAGAGCATGATATTTTTGTTAACTAATCCATTGTATATTATAATGCACCATTTATGGGGTGTTCCAAAAATGCACCGCTATGTTAATTTTTTGACATTTTAGTGGTTCCATTCCATTAACGACATTGATGCCTTTATTTATCATATACACATTGTCAATGAGGCATATTGTAAATTCACAGGATGCACCAACCTCCAAGGTGAGACAAATATTTTGGACGCGTCGGGGAGTCATATGCACGTGAACGAAGTCAGTTTGTTCGGTGTGTATTTTTTTTGTTAATAGTGGATAATGATGCACCTTAATTTTGAATCACCGGGGAATTTTTATAATCTGTGCATTGGTGCATATTTACTTGATAGGAACACCACCAAAACAAACTATGTTAAAACCTTCGAACACCTTTCTCTTCTAACAACGTCTGCTATAAATGGAAAAGTGATAATTTTTTCTAGGAGTTTCCATAAAAAACTCTGCTACAAAATGTTTTCCTTGCAAGGAAGAGAAATAAGGATAGGGCCTGAGAGAGGGAGGGGGTAATAGAAAAGGGGAGTGAGCGAGAGAGAGGGAGTAAGAAATGAAATGGGAAACAGAGGGAGGGGGAGAGAGTGGTAGATGTAGGAAAGAGAGGGGGGGAGAGGGAGGGAGAAATAGACAAAAGAGAGGGAGAAATAGAGAGAAAGAGAGAGGTGTAGAGTGATATGGAGAGAGAGAGAGAGATGTATGAGGTAGAGAGAAAGATGGAGGGACGAGGGAATCAAGTGAGGGAGAGAGATATAATTAGAGGGTGGGAGAGGGAGAAAGGTGGAGAGGAATAATAATATAGAGAGTGGGGTAGATAAAGAAGTAATTATAGGGTGGTAGAGGCAAGAAGGTGGAGATAACGGATGAGAGAGAGAGAGAGAGTGGGGTAGAAAGAGAGATAGAGGGAGGAAGGTGGAGAGAGTGACTGGGGTAGAGAGAGAGAGAGAGATGAGG
>ML782076.1:77325-108820 GCA_009831015.1 Picea engelmannii | reverse complement strand
TGTTATTTGTGTGATGTAAGCTACATGATAATAGTCTATGTAAGCGCTATGTGCATGACTATAGAAGGTTTACAGAGCTAAGTGAAAGCTGTTGTAGAAGTTATAGAAGGATTTGTGTTGTAAGCGCAAGGAAGAAGGATCTAGCGAGCTACACAATTCTTCTATCCTATGCGAGGAAGGGTTTTTGGTGGCTTTGTGCATGTAATCGATTGGAGATGCTAATAAAGAATAAGAGTTGGCGGACGTATCCATAGGGTGGGGGTGAACAACATAAATATGTGTGTTATGATTTGTACTTTGACTTGATGTGTTTATATCTGCTTTGGCTAAGTGCTTTGATATATTCAAATAGGTTTATTTATGCTTTGTGCTTCAATAGATGTATATGAATAGTGGATCTGATATGTATGAATATGTTTAGTGTTGATCTACTATATTCGACCTGTTTTACTGTTGTTAAGTGATAAATTACCTTATATCTAAGTGAATTTTGTGATGCTTTGTGTTATCTGGAAAGTATAATAAGGGTTGAATATTGATGAATAATCGATGATAAGTGTTTTGTAAGTAATATAATCACAGACCTGTCTGCCATCTAAGGTTGCAGACACCTGAGCCTTGCAACCACCCTTGCCTCTACCTCGGGTGAGACAACATTTGCTTCGCAGGTGTTGTCGAAAGGGCCAATAGTTCGGGTTTTGTTGGTGTGTTGTTGTAGCATTGAACCCTGGGTTTTCCCCTGTGCCAACAAATGGTTCTGTTGTCAGGACCTGAAATTGTGATTGCAAGGAACGAAGGAAGAAGAAGCTTTGTGCAAAGATTCATCCTAAAACTGTGGAATCTTTGTGCATGGATTTGTGCCCTAGTGCGCAGTAATCCACTTGATCTGAAAAGCGTTGTGCTAAAGAAGGAAGTACATATCTGAAGAAAAGAAGTGAGATATAAATTCTTTGTTCTCTAAGAAAGGTAAAAGTGGAAGTTTCTAAAGAAAAGAGGTCAGATATGCAGAAAAGAGGTAAGATATGTAATCTCTGTGCTCTGATAAAGGTAAGAATAGTCAAAAGTTTTTAGATCTGGAAGCTTTGTGCTCGGAAAAAGTAAAATAAGTGAATTTTTTTTGTTTCTAGAGTATTGATCTAGGTATGTTTGATACATTTTGTCCTAGCTTGAAAATTAGGGCTATGATAGATGAAATAAATCTTGATATGAGTATATCTTCTAAGTACAGTGATATATATGTTATACTTATGCATAGAAAGAATGTTTGGACTAACAAATGGATGCAGGATCCTAGAAAGATGTTTTTACAGGCTAGTTACCATGATCCTAGTGCACAGTATAGAAAAGGTTGGGGATCATTTAAAAGGAAGAGAGGATTAACCCTATGTTACAGTTGTAGAAGACCGAGACATCTTGCTAAGGAATGCCCTAGTGGAAGATCTAGTTGTATTTGTTGCAAAGATTTAGACCATGAAGTATTGGATTTCCCTAGAATGATTGCTAATCTTGAAAGAATGAATCTGAATGAAGAAAACCCTAAAGCAAGTCCAGGAATAGATGAATTCTAGAAAGAATCTGAGAAGGTATTACTACAGATGAAAGACACCTTGAACAACCACCGAAATTTTAGGTTATCAGAGATATTTAAAGAAAAAGAATGCATTGAAGTAAGAATAGGGGACTTCGACATTAACTGTGTTCTTGATGAACAAACACCAGTAAAAATTATACCACAGAGAACTTGGGAAGCTATAGGAAGTCCTAATATGATCCCTTCATTAAGAGGAATAGGGCTACTCAGAGGAAAATTGGTGATCTTATGTGGAAGGCTCACTCAAATATCTATGAATGCTAATCAGACTTCGACAAAGAAATATTTTGAGATTATCAAGTTTATTGAGGACAACGCCCTGTTTACTATGTTACTTGGAAAACCTTGGATTGAGAGAGATCAAGCTAGAAAGAAGGAAGAAGAAAAGGTTTTAGAACAATAGAGACAAGAGTTAACAAATTTCATGACCAGAAAGATCATGCAGATTGAAGAACAAGAGAACAAATCAAAGCTATTTGCCACCCGAAGCCTAGATGTCAAAGTTGCAAGAGCACTAGAGGACTCACAGAAGATTGCAGTATATGTCTAAAATATAGAAGAAGTATTACCCCTGAGTCTTAGGAGAGAATCTCAGCAGCACGAAGTGACTATGTCCAAGGAAAATAAGAATCAAAACGGGAAAAGAATCACCAAGACGAAGCTCACTGGAAAGAAGGATAGGAAGCTAAGTAAAAAGATAGCTAAGATCGATAGGCTACAAAATATTCTAGAGGGAACCTCGCAGAATGGAAAACTTGCAGAAATTGAACTTCGTCGAGATATCATACTAGCGACATAGGCCACTTCGCCAAGGCAAAGAAATATAGCCATTGGAAACCAATATAACCATTCGAATGCCGCTCTGAATGGGTCGAAAAGCATTGATGGTTCGCCACTAGACCGTTAGACCATGCCATAATGGATAGAACATGAGTTAATGAGGCCTCATACCCATTACAAGCAGACCGTTGCTAAGTTTCTTACTTATTCTGCCACGCCACACACCGAGAATATTTTTTTCTAACTAAGAATTTGAGCCCATAGCCTGAGATTATTTTGCACTGTGATCATTGCCTTACTCCCGTATTTGCAATCTCTAAATTTAGATCACACCTTATCTAATTGACCCCAATATTGTATGTCGAACGAACTCAGCACCGCAGAGAATGTAGTCGAAGAAGTTTTGATTGATTTAATGACTGATAGAGGCATGTCAAAAAGAAGGATGTTTCCAGATATGCAAGCATCATCAACAGGAGGAGGCCAAGCTTCTCCCTCAACTTCTCGCGAAGTAGGAACTTCCATAACCACAACAGAGACAAGAACAAAGCACAAAGATGACATTGTGAATGCCAAGCTTATTCTGCGCATTCTGCCTGCTTACCTACCACCTCTCAGTGGTGCCATCAACTATGACAATGTTTCTCAAGACTTAGAGTATACATTGATCACCGCGTACCTTCTGAAAGGGGTGCACGCAGTTCATGCTGACCAAGATAAGCTTGCAACATTGGATTTTATCAACTTCAACCTTGGTGACCAGAAGTATTGTAGCATGCTCTCCCCGCACAAGTATCTAACCAGGACTAAAGGAAAGAATTCCAAGATCATCCTGTAGTCATGGACCCAAAACCTCGCGCAGTCCATGATGCTCAACATGATGAAGATTCTGCAGTTCATATGACATTAAGAGGTGAATGCATGGGTAAATTTACTACTGTTGTTATATCATGGCAGAAACCTATGGCTGAACCGAAGCATCATTGTAGATCCGACCTTGATCAATCAGATCACAGGGCTTAGCATGAAAGTCCTTGACCCACAGGAGTTCTACCTTGGAAAGAACTCAAACCGAACATTAGTGCAGGGAATTAAAGAAACTTATGGTGATGTTGAGAAGGGCACATGAGGCTACAAGGTAGACTCTATCCAGAGTGGCACAATGCACCTTTCCTATCAGTTGATCATAGGCAAGCTAGTTTGCAAGAATAGACAAACTCAAGTAACTAGATTCATGGTCGACCTCGAAGGGAAGTGCGCAAAGGGAATACAGATGAACTGGGCACAATACCTTGTCAATCAAATAAATCTTGATTGAAGAGAAGCGCAAGACCGAGGGTATGAGTTCCACTTTAGTTGGCTTCTCATATTGATCGCTTTCATTGCCTGCGAGCTACCAAAAGGTGCCACTTTTCGGGATATCGAACCCTTCGAACCACTGGCCGCGAATTTTGTACACTGTGGTATTCCAACAACATGAAAAAGCAGTGGCAGTCCAATGCCATCTTCCACGCCTATTACAACCAGTTAAAGATTTCAGTCCAGTCTACACCATGCATCACCACGAACACACTTCATGGGTTTAGAGCTTTAATTAAATTCAGCGTGGACCACCACTTCACCTATATTATAGCGTGCACTGATGAGCATAAATAACAAATCTAGTCATATGAAAAGTTGAAAAAGGATGACTTGGAGGATATTACCAAGGAATGGTTGGAGGACCTCCTTGTTCCAGGGGACCCCACAGAGATGTCCGACATGGATAGTCTTGAAACCATGACGGACAAACCTGGACCAAGCAAGACGAAGAAAGATGATGAAGTACATGATCTCCATAGCACATCGATGAAGACAAGTTCGATCTCACTTGAGAAGGGAGATTATGGTGGAGATCTAGGTGGCACATAATTCGAGAAAAACAAAGGCAAAGTTACTCCACCTAGATAGGAGGAGGATCCATCCAAGAAAAGGAAGGTTACCCCATTGAATCCTTCATCCCGGAAGAAATATAAAGCCACTAGGACTATGTTTAAGACTACCCTCACCCCATATGAATTTGACTTCTTAATCACTCCGTTGAATGACGCTTCAATGGAGATCGCAGAAAAGAAATAAGTGAACTAGGAGGAGGTATTGAACCAAATCAAGGGTGAACTTCAAGAGGTGCAGCAGACACTACAATCCATCCACGCAGTTTCTATTGCACCCTCGACAAGTGGAACAGAAGAACCAGGAGATGAGCCAACCGAATTGCACCAGATCGTTGATAAAGTTGAAGCCCGCCTTTAACGATCTCAGGAAGAGAAAATGCAAGCCACCCAATATTTGACATAGGCACAGGAAGATCTATTAGAACAACGTAGTAATGCAGAATGGGAAAAACTAGATCTTCAAGCAAAGTGGGAGGAAGAGAAAGAAACGCTACTGCAAGACAAGGAATAGTTGCTCGCAGAGAAACTCAATGTATAGGAATGGGTTCACATATCACTTCTCTCTGTGATAGTCATTGAAGTCCAGACAGAAGAACAAGTCCCACAATAGGTGGCACGACTAGAAGGAGTGATCCAACAGCTTCAGCAGTGCATCGAAGACCTGGAACTTCACACTATGCCTGAGACCCCTCATGAAATAAGAGATCTAAGAGAGGCAACTTTCTACAATGCAGTTGACTGATTAAAATCATTTTCTTTGGAATACAAGCAATTGAGCTCCAGGAGCGCTCAGACGTATGAAAACCTCACGAAAAAACTAGAGTTACAGGCGTTAGAGTCGCAACTCCAACAGGTAAAGCAGCAGGCAGACACATTACAAGCACAACTGAAGGCCTTGTCACCAGTCGAGAAAATGAAGAGGTTTCCAAAGAAATGAATCGCCCAATAGAAGGTACACAGGCTTCAGAGTAAAGTAATGGAAGTCTCTCAACGACCTAAACCAGTGCAAGAAAAGGCATGCCAAATGTTCACCAAAGTTGAAAACTAAGGAGTAGAACTTGAACAGGTTGTGAGTACAACAAACCAACATCTAGAGGGACCAGTCAATGATGCACTCATCCAAGAGTTCACTGAACAAGAGGTCATTTCACTGCAGTAGGTCGAAGAAGCTGGAGCCAAACTTGAGGTGTTTGAAGCAAAATTTCTCATACCAGAGTGACTCAGGATGAGTCACAAATGAGTGTTGGGGGCCTATTGGCCCTTGACCAAGTTTTGAAGTTACTTGGTCATATTTGACCATTTTTGGGACTTCGACAGCCTGTCAAAGATGGATCGCTACACGAAGCAAAGATCAAGGGATCTCAACCCACTTTTGGGTCCCTTTTTGAGTTTTGGGACAATGTAATGGGAAAGGGATGTCGCAGGTGGGTTTACCCATGTTTAGGCCCATTTTTTTAATGTATAAATAAACATCTAGGCATCTAGTAGACCTGGAACTTCAGATTATGCCTGAGACCCCTCAATAAATAAGAGATATAAGAGAGGCAACTTTCTGCAATGCAGTTGACTGATTAAAATCCTTTTATTTGGAATACAAGAAATTGAGCTCCAGGAGCGCTCAAACGTATGAAGACCTCATGAAAAAACTAGAGTTACAGGCGTTAGAGTTGCAGCTCCAACACATAAAGCAACATGCAGGCACATTACAAGCACAACTGAAGGCCTTGTCACCAGTCGACAAAATGAAGAGGTTTCCAGAGAAACGCATGGCCCAACAGCAGGTACACAGGATTCAAAGTAAATTAATGGAAGTCTCTCAATGACTTAAACTAGTGCAAGAAAAGGCATGCCAAATGTTCATCGAAGTTGAAAACTAAGGATTAGAACTTGAACAGGTTGTGAGTACAACAAAACAACATTTAGAGGGACCAGTCGGTGATGCACTCATCCAGGAGTTCACTGAAGAAGAGGTCATTTCACTGCAGCAGGTTGAAGTAGATGGAGCCAAACTCGAGGCGTTCGAAGAAAAATTTCTCAGACCAGAGTGACTCAGGATGAGTCACAAATGAGTTTTGGGGACCTATTGGCCCTTGACCAAGTTTTGAAGTTACTTGGTCATATTTGACAATTTTTGGGACTTCGGCAGCCTGTCGAAGATGGATCGCTACACGAAGCAAAGATCAAGGGATCTCAGCCCACTTTCGGGTCCCTTTTTGAGTTTTGGGACAATGTAATGGGAAAGGGATTTTGACAGGTGGGTTTACCCATGTTTAGGCCCACTTTTGTAATGTATAAATAAACATCTAGGCATCTATTAGAGGGGGAGTGTTTTATCTGTGTGATGTAATCTTCTTGTTAATTGTCTATGAAAGTTCTATGTGCATGACTGTAGAAGGTTTACAGAGTTAAGTGCAAGTTGTTGTAGAAGTTATAGAAGGCTTTGTGATGTAAGCGCAAGGAAGAAGGATCTAGCAAGCTATGCAGATCTTTTGTCCTATGCGAGGAAGGGTTTTTGGTGGCTTTGTGCATGTAATCAATTGGATATGCTAATAAATAATAAGAGTTCATGGATGTAGCCCCAGGGTGGGGGTGAACCACACAAATTTGTGTTATGCTCTATACTTTGACTGGATGTGTTTATCTCTGCTTTGGCTAAGTGATTTGATATATTTAGTTAGGTCTATTTATGCTTTGTGCTTCAATAGATGTATATGAATAGTAGATCTGATATGTACGAAGATGCTTAGTGCCAATCTACTATATATGACCTGTTTTACTATTGCTAAGTGCTAAATTTCCTTAGATCTAAGTGACTACTACGATGCTCTGTGTTATATGCAAAGTATAATAAGGGTTGAATATTAATGAATAATCGATGATAAGTGTTATGTAAGCAACATAATCACAGATTTGTGTCCCAGCTAAGGTTGCAGACACCTGAGTCTTGCAACCACCCCTGTCTCTACCTTGGGTGAGACAGCTTCTACTTTGTAAGTGTTGCCGAAAGAACCGATAGTTAGGGTTTTTTTGGTGCGTTGTTATAGAATTGAACCCTGGGTCTTCCCCTGTTCCAACAAGTACAACCAGGTCTAAGTCAAAAGACAGTAAGGTTAAGGAAAAATGTTGGTTTTGTGGAAGATCTGGGCATCTCAAGAAAGATTGTTGGAAACAACAACAAGCATCCAAAGAGGACTCCACAATAGAAGCAAATTCAACTACAGGTATGGTTGATGAAGATTTTTCTTTTTGTTGTGTCTCTCCACCTGTGTTCGCATAGAAGGTGCAGGGCGGTGATGATTGAGTCACCGGGAAATAATACAAAATAAAAAATAAAAAATAAATTATTTACTTTGCAGTTGTAGAAATTATTGATTGCATGTAAATGAGAATATGTCCGTAATACCTAGATAGGCATGCGTACCCATGATTTATCAAATAACCTATGAAAAGTATAGACATAGATTTAGGTAGATTGAATATTTGTGGGGCATGTATGTTGGGTTAACCTTGACTCGGTGAAAGAGTTAATAAGTTAAATCTATTTTTAGGTCAAAGCATGTGGTTTTTCGGGTCCATGTTTTTTGGGTATCCCATGGTATTGTGTTCATGAATTGCATGTAATGAAGCCTACAAAAGGCTTGGTGAAAGCCATTGTAAATGGGCCTGGAGGTAAGCGGTGAAGGCTTACTTGGCCGGTTTGGCCAGATTTGGTCAAAGTTGTTTGAATGCAAAGTTTGAGGTGGAGCAATGTTTGATGAATCTCCTTTTATAAGGGGATGTATATGGAACAACCAGAATAATTAGTTCAAAATCGCAAAAGAAGATTTGTTTTCAAACTCAAAAATCATTGTATGGCCTGAAGCATGCTAGGCAAATGGTACAATATGTTTGATTCCTTCATGGTGAGCCAAATTTTTAAGAAGTGAGTATAACCATTGTGTTTATGGTATATTCATTATCTTGGTGTTATATGCTATTCTTTTTGCAGGCACAAGCATGGTTGAGATCAACAGGTTGGCTCAATTGGTTAGGACGTTTGTTATGAAGGATATTGGAGCAGCAAAATAAATCTTGGGCATGGAAATACACAGAGACAGGAAATATGGTAAGCTTGGTTATCACAACAAAAGTGTGTGGTGAATATACTCAAGAAATTTAGTATGAATAATGTGAAACTAGTAAAATCCCTTTGGCTCCAGGTCAGGAGCATGGAAATGGGTGCTTCAAACATAGAAGCACAAGTATGACCTACAGTGGTTGCAGTGATTTGGTTTTTGGTTAATGATTCATGAGATTTGGACAAGTGCATTAGTTTATTAGACATGTTATTGATGGAGACAGAATGGTCCATGCTGGAGTGAATCGTGAAGGCATGTTCAAGTAACGGTATTTTTAGAGAAGTTGCGAAGCTGTGATGGTGTTTGGCTTCTCTTGTAGAGAAGGTGATGGATAAATTAATTAAGGACATGATATATCAGGTAAATTGTTGTCAAGGTGGAGATTATTGGAAACATGCCAATGAATTTTCCCATGCGGTACATGCAGATGCATGTGCACATGCACATGCGCGTACATGCAATCTACTTATGAACTGTTCGTGTAACTATGTTATCTATTCATGATCAGTTTATCAGTTTAGTTTATAGAGGATGGTTGTATGCCTCGGTTGGCTATGTAATTCTCTCTTGAATAGAAAACAGTTTAGTTTATAGAGGATGGTTGTATGCCTCGGTTGGCTATGTAATTCTCTCTTGAATAGAAAAAAACCGATAATCATTACCTGTGGTTTTTTTCCTATTTAGGTTTCCACATAAATCACTATGTCAATTGTGTGTTTGTTATTCTTGATTTAATGCATTTTTAATCTTGCTTTCTTATGTTCTGATTTTATGCTATGTTTTGCTTAGGCTGCCCACTAAATTCTTCACTAAAAAATAATATTTTATAAGGTATTTAAAAATTATAGAAGTGGAAAGATATGTGAAGTCAACGTTGTGGGGTTGAGAGAATTTATAATCTTCTTCTTAATGAGATAAGAATAGATATCTCAATAAGAATAGATAATGAGATAAGACATGTCGATATTAGTGTCCCACTTCGCATAAAAAATATTTCGAAGAAATGTCAACACGGATTGTTTTTTCCAATTCGATGTTTTGTTATATATTTTAAGCCAAAATTTAACATGATTTCTTGAGCTTGACAGTTCACAACTTCACATCAATAAGATATATGCTATGATTTTAAATCTGGACACTTCACATTGCCTTCTCAAGCTTGACAGTTCAACACTGGTTGATATTGATATTGCTTTTTTTAATCTTGCTTTCTTAGGCTAGGCAGTTCGCATGAATGAAATATGTACTGTGAATGTTGCAAGTCTCATTTAACAGTAAAATATACATTCCAGAGGAAAAATTTGAGTTTTGTTGTATATTGATTTGCTGTGAGTGGCATATCTACTACCGCAACAATGTTTAGGCGGCAAGATTTCTTCCCGTGCAAGGCCTTGTAGATGACTGGACACGATTAGTAATGTTAAGATTTTATTTTAGTTCTGTTTGGAATGGTAGCGTAGTGAGATTAGTTTTCAGTAGTATGGTCCAATCTTAGGATATTCTTATTCAGATATATGATGAGCTTTGAGGATTTGTAAAACAAAGCTTCAAAGATTTTCACACCCAGATAAAGATTCCTTGTTCTTTGCAACTAAGCATTTACTCAGTTTTGGTATACATGTATAGTTGGCCTCGTAAAGTATATTAATGTACTTTACTGACTTACTGCTAGCTTTTCTTATTGACTAATGAATAATATTGTTATTCTTAGAGCAATTCTTTTTATCTTTGTGAGATTGAATGGTGAATTTTAATCTATATAAATAATATTTTTTTAATAAAATTAAATTGTTATAAGTTTATATATAAGTGAGAATTATTATTTTTATTTATTTTTAATAAAAATTTACTTAATTATAATCCATATAAAAATAATTGTAATTTCATTTAATTAAATATTTTAATATTTGTAATTTATTTATTATAATTTTTTAATTAAATTGAAAACTTATTTATAGTTAATTAAATTAATTTTTTATTAATATTTTTTATTATAAAAATTGTTTGAAAAATAATATAATTAGTTAATTTTGAAATTCTAGTGATTAGAATGTTAATAGCGCACTCGAGCACTCATACTCAAGCAATGAGATCTTTCTTTCTTTGTATACGATATTATGTAATAGCTCATTCACTCATTCATATGCGATTTTGTTTATTGATTGGCACTCAAGCAATGGCATCCATGCCTTCCCTCATTCAGTCATTTATAGGTGATTTTGTTTAGTGATTGGCATTGAAGCAATGGCATCCCTGCCTTAAAAGGTAGGGATTTGTTGCTATGAAGCTATTTTTGTTATATATATATAATTTTTTTTAATTTTCAAATTCATTATTAAATTTGTCTACAACTACATCATTAACTTTTTCTACAATTATTTTTGTATAGAATAAATTAACTTCATGATCCTATTACAAGTTACACAAAACCTATTAATTCAACACGAATCAAATTCCAGAATCAAATACCTGTCTACATTCACTCTCAGCTTTATGGCATCAAGATGCGTTTGGAGAGTAATAATTAAGCTTATGTACGTATGCTATGATATGATATCCCAAATCTCTCAAATTGGTAAAAGCAATGGGTGATGGGTTAAGTCTGTGAGGATGTATTACAGTGCTACAGGATATTCCTGCCAAGTAGAGACATGATGTAGTAAGCAGCATGATGTACGAAGCAAGGGAAAGAGTTCGAGATACTGTCCATGGCTATGTCCATGGTTGATTTGCTATTGCTTAGTTTGAGAATAATTGTATGTGAATAAGGGAATTTTTTTTTATGTTTTTTCCTCTACTTCCTTTCCCATCCTCCTAACTGTTTCAACAATATGATTATGCTTAGAGTGCTAGGTTTTTGTAATTTTTATTTAAGTCAGTGTCAGCTAAACCTTTGTCACCTACTAATAAAGAAATAAAGAAATAAATTTAAGTGTACTTAGATTTTAAGGGTCTAATAAGTTTGAAATTTTCTGCAGTTTAGACTCATCCATTATTTATTTTCTTTATTTTCTCAAAATTTATTGAAATAATTTGTGGTTTCATATTTTTAATTATATAACATTATTAGAAATATTTATATAATAAATATTTTGTAATTATATATTAACACAATTATATAAAGTTTAGACTCATCTATTACTTATTTTCTTTATTTTGCTAAAATTCATTGAAATAATTTGTGGCTTCACATTTTTAATTATATAACATTATTACAAATATTTATATAATAAATATTTTGTAATTATATACTAACACAACTACATAACTACATAATTGAGATAAAGTATGTACAAAGCATCTAAAATGTCATTTAATTCAAGTAAATATTAAATTTGTTTATAAATAATACAAACTTTAACCCCTTAATATATAACCTTAAGGTTTTCAAGGTAGTTAACATTTTATTTACTCAAAGCTTGACAAACTAAACTCATCCAGTATCAAAGGTTTTAATAATCCTATAACATTTGATGCTTAGATATGTAATTTTTGAGGAAAGGGATGCAAGGATGCTATTCTATGCATTGATTATATTGTCAAATAAAGATTGGAACTGAGGGCATTTATATTAATAAATATTCTGAAAGGTTAATAAATTTCAAAATTAATATTAATATTTTTCAATATAATTAAAAGATAAACAAACATCTTTATATAATTAATTGATAAAATTTATTATCATTATAAAATATAAATACAAAAAATTATTTAATTACAAAAATTATATATTAATTACATAAATTATATATTAAGATTTAAAAACCTTACGATTATATATTAAAATTCGAGTTTATATTAAGTATAAACCAATTTAATAAACTCTAAATTAAATTAAATGGTATTTTGGAGTCCCCTTCTACATATCTAAATTACCTATCTCCGTCTTATCAGTCGTAATTATAAATTGCCTATCAGCCTTCATCAGTCACAATTATGACATTTTTTAAAAGTTGGTAAAGATTGTGGAAGATAAGATTCGGTCGAGACGAGTTTTATCTGAACCAGAACAAACATAATTAACAAAGAATATAGTGCTTACTCGTACCGTTTACTATTTCTTATTCTAGTATCAAACTCGAAATTAACAAAAATTCAAATAAACTTGCGACTAAGAAGTAAGAACGGTTGTGGCGAATTAGCTCTGAAAAGGGCTTTAGAATAGTTCAGAGAGCTACACATTTAGGCAGAGCTACTAATACTCGTCTCTGCAGAGCGGGCATTGAAGTCGCAGATAAAACCATTCATAGATGCAATGTTCGTGATAAATATGACTACAACGCAATTGTTTTGCAGGCTCACCCATGGAAAACATATCATGGCAAATTGCACATAGCAATCCCTCGCCCTCGCCATGACCTTCGCCGACGAGATCTTCGGAAACAATAACCGTCAGGGAAGAGTCAACGGCTGAGATTGCAGCGGCCATCGGATAAGTCCCATGGAAAGAAATATATTGAGATCTCAAGTGACAGTGAAGATCAAACTGTTGAAGCCTCACTTGTATAGAAGGGGAATTCACTTCCACGAGCTGCAACACCCGTCGAGAATCTAAGAAGCTGCCACTCCATGCTATTTGCAGGCTCCACACATTCCCGTCTGGGCGGCTCCAATCGTTTATAGTTCGCAACAAAACAATATCAATGTTTTCTTCCATTGCAATTTTGACTTCATTTTTATACTTCAACTGAAGTGATTCGGACTCGGCCAATCCTATTTCATCTAACACTCCGACAACACAGGATAATCATTGCACATCAGATATGGTGCAACAAGTGATGATCTATGAAACCTTCTAAATTTGTGGAGTTAGGAAGAGATATGCAAGGGATGAGTCTATCACCGTGGCATGGGCCTTGGAACTCACAACATTCGAGTCTCTAGTTGTCTCTAGAAAATCTAGAAGCTCTCCCAAGCCTCTTCCAAAGATCTATATAACAAAGGAAGTGTGGAACATTAGGTAGGAAGAATTAATTGCAGATTTATGTCGTTTATTTGTAAGGGGGATTTTCCTATTCACAATAGCCATAAATCATAGTTCCTATCCTGATCAAGAAGCTTGAGGAGAAGAAAGGAGTAAGGAGCTAAAGGAGAATTGCATATCATCAAAGTTATGAGGTTGGTGTAATTTCTTTATGTTAAATAATAGATTGCTACTTTTCCCACAAATTGTTTTTATTTTAATCATGAATGGTTTGGATTTGGTATTAAGAGTAATAGATCAAGTTATATCTAAATAGAATTATCACTTTCTAACAGTAGCGGAAGAAGGAGATTTGGTGTTGTTTGTTGCTTGTGTGCATGAATCAAGTTGCAAGAGCTAGAGATGCATTTGAGGAGCTGCAACATTGAGGATACACAAGGACAACCTTCAAAGATAAGGTATGTTAATCTATCCTCTCTCGCTTGTCTTAGATCTAGGAAAACCAAAGAAATATAGCTCTTTATGTCTAGGATTGGTAGGAACATCCTATGGAGATATTAACATCCATGTCGTGAGATCCATGTGATATTTTATCGCATAAAAGAACTAGACCATACTAGGGAAGAATATTCTCTATTTTGGGTTCCCTCAAGAGTCGACCCTCTGCATGTTTGTGATTTGGTCTTGTTTTCCCCCATAGAATCCTACTAAGTTTATATCTATCGGATGTGATAGATATGAGACACATATGATAGATCTCGAATATATATATTTACTTCTATAAAAAAGGAAAAAATATCTACATCATCACAGATTGCACTACAAGGGTCATGCGATGATCATCGCCTCCTGTTGACTAGCTCGCATCACACGATGATATTTGTAAACTGCAGAATTGCATAGATTCCTAGGCCCTTCATATTAGATTGGTTCTTCTAATCCATAAGGTCTCTAATTTTCCTTCAAGTTGTGTTTGGAGTGTATTTGTGTGGCTTGTTTTCATTTTGTGGATAGGTTCATTTTTTTGTCTAAGAGATCTAATGAAATTGGGCATTGAATACAAAGATCTGAACAAATCTAGTAGAGTTTGGTACTATTAGCAATTGTTTTTCCTTTTATAATTGCTATTCATTATTAGATACATACTCTTAGGTGAGATTTGGTTGTGATCTTTGTAGAGACATTGGAGTGGGTTGATCAAACATCACTTCCAATTTCCTACAAAACTTTTGCTTCTTTTATTTTTTGGTTTTCCTTATGTATTTGTGTTATTCATTAGATTAATAAACACCTGCATTTGATTTGGAAAAATATATAAATAAATAAATAATCATGCTTGATTTATTTTAAAGCATTAGTGAAGAGAGTACATTGGTTTGTTTTTTGGTTGCAATCATTGAAATGTTTTAGATCTAAACTATTTGTTGGTTGTTTGGGGTGTAACAACTCCTATTCAAATATTTTCCCTCCCATATCTAGATTACATTGAATTGAAATATTTGCATTAGCATATTTGCATTGCTTGGTTGGGTCAAGAGTCATAACATCACCAAAAGAGTTTCATCCATCTCCCTCTGACTTAAAAAAAATCCATTAAAAAGAATTGTGTAATCTAAAATTTATCAGAAAATTGTATTTTATTGTTAACCAACATTAGATAGACTTAGGATTTTGGAATAGGATTAGAGAGTAAACTCTTCAAGGCCACGAAAACAAAAAATAGGATTAATTAAAGAGTGGAAAATCCATTCCTACAAATAGTGTGTCAGAGATTACCCCTCTCTTCTTGTTTTGGTGATTGTGATACCACTTCGAGTTTTATATATAAGAAGGTTTTGTTGGTGCCACAACTCGAAAGGTTTGGGATTAGTTAACTTGCATCTACATGCGGTCAGACCTACGAATTTTTGTCGGGTCATTGATGCTAAGGTGGTATCCTTAGTGACCATTCCTAAGAAGCCACATAAGTGATTGCACATGGGAAGTTCTTTTACAACCTGGGGAAAAATTTTGTTCATGGTGTTAGATCCCTCCAAGGGTGTCTTCCTCGGTAAAGGGTACTTGAACCAATCAGGTTTGTTTCATGTATATCATCATAACTCCTCCTAACACCTTCTCTAGCCAATATTGTGGGGACTTCATCTCGTCCATAGGGTTGGTTTTGGGAAGGCCCCTAATACAATTATTTTTTTAATAGTGTCCTAGATTGATTAGTGGTGCATATTATTTGAGTCCAATTCTAGGTCATCCTTACATTGAATTGTGATTGGATTTGCACATATTACATTCACTGTGGCTGAATCATAACATCGATCCTGTCAACTATGAGGACTTCAACCCATGTTGAAATCGCCTCTAAAGCAATGCAAGACAGGTGGAAAATATTTTGAGGGGACTAAACTATGGATTGATGCGACTTATTTCATTGAAGTAGAAGGGGTAGATGAACTTCCTCCACCAAATTTCAAACCTCCTTTGAATAAGACAAACAAACCTCTACCAGGTAAGGGAAGTTTTTTATTGATCCATTTTCTTCATTTATTCATCCTCTCACCATGTTAGGATCAAGTAATTTGTCCATTGTAGCTGAGATATCCATCCCATCATCAAGTGGGATGGGGGGAGATCCCCTTGGGGTAATCCCCATGATTTCCACATAACCATCCCTTAGCACCATTGGATCTACATTGTTCATGTCTTTTTCTATTGGTCTGTCCATACAGGGGACACCAATTGTGTTGTTCTTTCCATCCATTAGTATACCTAGAATTCCTATTCCCATCCCAACCATTTTAATGCCCACTTCTAGATCATTTTCCAATGGGGGGTCGAGCCTTGGTTTCAGCATGGGAGGTGGAAATCCTTCCACATTCACCATTCCTATGAGCAAACTCACATCATAAGGTGTAGGTGTACCTTTTGGGAAGAATATTTCTAGTGGTTTTGGGGCTATCCTTAATCAGGATTGGCGTAGTAGTGCATCACTAGGTTTCAAATTTTTTTTGGTTAGCACACCCTACCTTGAAGGAACATCCCTTTGGGGAAAATTTACACAATGGGGAGGATTTCCTTTTTTTAACACATCTAGTCTAGGGGGTTTCTTTCCTAGGACTAATTTTGGGAATGTTTTTACTATAGATTCCACATTTACCCCTAGGGGTATGTTTGGTTTTTAAATCAATCATGCCTCGTGAAGTTCCACCATTCCTAGGGGAAGTCACTCTTCTAGAGCTCCTCAACACTCCGGTAGTACAAATATAGAGGGACTGCAAGGGCCAAATGTAACAACAAGGACTTTATCTCCCTCCAAGTATTCATTTTCTCATACACTATTTCCCTTCCTCAAAATGTTAGACTTACATGATTTCTCATGATTGACAAATGAACCTATATCCCATAACCCTTCATGGCCGACAACACCTTCCATTTTTCCATCTAAAATCTCGAAGTTCAATGGAAAGTTAGGAGAGGATCTCTTCATGCACATCATGGAATAACACTTATGGTGCTCATTCAATTTGTTGATGGATGGCAGGGTTAGGTTTCATCTTTTCCAAAGATCCCCGACTAGAACTACCACCAAATGGTGTATTGAATTACCAAGCGATTCTTTTAAAATCTTCAATGACCTAGAAATGGCATTCCTTATTCACTACCAACTTACCATTAAGTACAAAATAGGAATGGAGATCTTGAATTCACTGTGTAAAGATACTACCATTCACATTTCTGATCATATTCATAAGTGGTGATGGAGGCAAATAATGATCAAGAAAAAAATCCTTAATAATCTATTGATGGAGTGGTTAACAAAATCTCTCCTTCTGACCATTTCCAAGGATGTCTCTATGGTCGGGATGACTACCGAGGAGTAATCCATCATGCATTCCCAACAATTAGAATTGATTTACTCTCGGTTGGGTACCCTTTATGGTATCATCCTGCATGCTTCTAGGATATTGAATGATCTGAATAGGAAAAACCTAGGACTCCATACTGATGGTGTGGTTCATATTGTTTCCCATGCATTTGTTTCCCACCAATCCTATGAGTGACCTAATGTCATTGGGTATGGGTGTACCTTTCGGGTGGAATATTTGTAGTGGTTTTGGGTTTGTCCCTAGTCACGATGGGAGCAGTAATATGTCAGGAGATTTCAACTTTCCTTCAGTTAGCACACCCTTCCCTAAGGGCACATCCCTTGGGGGAAAATTTAAACTATGTGGAGGCTTTCCCTTTGTTAACACATATATTCCTATGGGTTTCTTTCCTAGGACTAACTTTAGAAATGTTTTTCCTATAGGGTCAACATTCACCCCTAGGGGCATGTTTGGTTCTTAGAGAATTCATGCTCCTGGAAATACCACCGTTCCTAGGGGAAGTCACTCTTCGAGAGATCCTCAACTCTCTGACAGTACAAATATAGAGGGACCACAAGGTCCAACTGGGACATCAATGAATTCACCTCAATCCAAGTATTCATTTTATCATACATTGTTTCCCTTCCTCACAATGTTACACTTTCCTAATTTTTCACGATTGTCCAATGACCCTATATCCCATAACGCTTCATGGTCGACAATGCTTTCCAATATTCCATCTAACATCCCGAAGTTCAATGGAAAATCAAGAGAGGACCCTTCCATGCACATCATGACATATTGATGATGGTTTTCATCCAACTCATTGATGGATGATAGTGTGAACCTGCATCTTTTCCAATTTTCCCTGAATAGAACTGCCACCAAATGGTATATTGAATTACCAGGTGGTTCCTTTAAAATATTCAATGATTTATAAATGGTGTTCCGTATGCACTACCAACTTTCCATTAGGTATGAAATAGGGATGGAGCTCTTGACTTCACTGTGTTAGGATACTGCCACTCACATTTATTATCATATTCATGAGTGGTGACAAAGGCATAGAATGATCAAGAAACAAATCCTTGATAAGATCTTGATGGAGTGGTTTACCAAATCCCTCCTTCCAACCATTCCCAAAGATGTCTCTATGATTTGGATGACTACCGAAGAGCAAGCCATCATGCGTTCCCAACACTTAGATTTGATTTAATATTGGTTGGGTAACATTTATGATATAATATGCAATGCTCCTAGGATATTTACTAATATAAAGAGGCCAAACCTAGGATTGCATGCTAATTTTATTGTTCATATTGTTTCTTGTGACTTTATGAACAATTTATCCAATGAGGTGAGTCACATGTCAATTTCATCACACCCATCAACTTTTGGCACTAGTGATAAAATGCTACAGTCCCCAATTAGACCTCTAAGGTGAATTCAGTGCAGTCCACAGAACTGAAGAAATATCAACAACCTAGAGGAAAGAATAAAAGGAACTAGAAAATAATTCTAATTCTAAGAAAGGGACTAATCCCACCTAGAAAACACATGAGGGGGGTACTAAAGGGAAGAGGAAGAGTTGGTTCCCTTGCAAGACATGCAGGGACGAACACCCTACTCATATGTGTCCTCAAAATCATCAGATATTGCATATATTGTTGACACAACAGAAGCCCCCCCCCAAATTCTACTATCTTAACACATCCTTTCCCTCCTCAAAATCAACATACGGTTGCCACTGATCTTTCCCCTCTGCAAGGGGGAAGGGCAGGTACCCCTCACAATTAGAGGTATTTTTTGAATTATTATGTGCTCATGTGTGATCACATAATCAATTTGCAAATGTGAGCCAATAACTATGACATTCCTGAGCCATCTCATGCTATACATGAGCCAACATCTTCATCCTAGCCTTGTGGCCCTCTTCAGATTGATAAATCATCTTTTGACACACTACTTTTCCTCCCTGAATGAAATTCTTCGATGAATGAATCACAATTCAAACACATGGACTACCCAAAACTATATCATTGTGGAATACTTGTCCTAGGAACCTTGTTCCATGTATTACCTCGAAGTCCTCTAGAGATTCCGATTGTAGTGGAAAGCCTTTTTGTCTCTTATCAGAAGGGTTTATCCCTCAAATTCAAGTTTTATAACCATTGATTTCGATAAAGTTACTTATACACTCTACCTTCAGGTTGTTTTCCATATAAAAGTACACATGATGTGGAAAAACATCTTCTAAATGGTGGTTGATGAAGGATCCTCAACTTGCATCATGTTGGTTTCTTGTTGAAAGTCCCCTGGCTCTCCTAAGCTTGAAACATATTTAACACCATTGACAACATTCGATGTATGCATGTTCCACTGTCATGGAATAGTCATCTCCTTACCCATTGATTTAAGTGGAAATACTGACTTTGTTGCCATGGAGGTCGTCAATGCACCTCTTGAGTACAATTTTTTACTCACACCTACTTGGTTCTATGACATGACTGCAGTTGTCTCATCAGTATTTAGGGCCTTAAGATTCCCTCATCAAGGGAAAATAGTGAAAATAGATCAACTTGCATTATATACCCTAGACCTTGGATCGAATGCGGGGTATGATGTAGCCTTTTTCGATGATACTTAACATTCTTATATGCATGTTGGTGTAGCGATGGTGAAATATCCTTATCTTATGGGTATATTTCCCCTTCTCCCACCATATCTTGTTGCGAACATTTCTCCTATCAACATGGTTTTCTCATTTACCAGTGGATCCCTTGGGTTTGTTGATCCTTGTGTTGCACCTCATCCTAAGGATGTTGAATTATATGGAGATTCCATGCCACTCACAAAGGTTGATATTGTTGATCCAAAAAAATTGATAAAATACATGCTCCTGCCACCCCAAGGTTACCTTTTGAGGCTCCATCAAAACATAGTATATACTTCACATGACTTTTCTTCAAGCTTTGGAATTCCTTCATAGAGAGACGAATCTACCAGGGAAAACTAGGGGATATTTGGGGGTTTCCTTGAGGTGAACATACTCCAAGAAATGAGAATTGATTGAGTAATTCATCTTCAACTGGAGTTAAAATTTGTTGTGAAATTGCTTTTGACCCTTACGTTGAAAAAACTCAAACATTAAACCCATACACTTGCTTGCCACCGATTCTGGAGAAGATTTGATTCTTGAAAAAATGGCTCTATTTCGAGTCAACCAAACCTTCCAAGCCATAAATTTAGGGACAACCACTAATAGATCTTCCAACATTGGCTTATTGGTTATATACCCTTGATAGAAAGAGATCCAATTGTTAGAAAGATGGGAAGGGGAGGATGATCAACTAGACAAGGGATATAAACCAGACAGTACCAATGTCCAAATAGGTTTAGAAAAGGGGTATCCCAAGAAAATATTCTATAGAGTTTTTGTAGCCTAGTTGCAAAGATCACATCTATAGGGGCCACTGAATCTTTTTTTTGAAAATTTTCTCCTCGAAGAATTTTCTCATGTGTTAACATAAAGCTAAACATATTAACCTTGGGAGACTATCTGGAGCCCAGATTTTGTTCCAAACATTAGACTTAGGGGAAAGGATTGATTGAGATACAAGGGATTGATATCTAGAATGGATTGAGTAGGAGTCAGTTTCCCACCCTCTAGAGTCCTCAGAAGACAAATGATATGGGGCACAACCTTGCAAGGAATCATAAAGGATTTCAAAGAGGGGAAGAAGTTGGAGAGGATGATTCAATAGAACATAGCCAACCTAAGAACCATAGGGGTTCTATCTTGAGAGATCAAATAATGTGTTTATTCCCTGTTTAGAGCGCCAAAGAAAAAGAGGCTATAGATCATTGTTTTCTCAAAGTGGTGGGTTTGCCATTATACTATGTTCCAAAATGGATTTTTTTTTACCATTGCAAGGATTCCATGTGGATTTACTCTGAGAAAAAAAGAGGGAGGCCTTCAATAACTTCCAAATTCAGGATACAGGTTGGGTAATTGGGGCAGTGTCTAGACAACGAAGTCGATCCCATTCCAAGTATTTGTGCACCAAAACCTTTTTCCACCATTCATTCTTACGTGTAACTAGACTCAATAATATTTTATCCCCCAAAGAGATATTTGAAAGAGTTGGATCTAGTATTCCTAATCCCCCATGGATTTTTGGCAATTTCACGATATTCTAGTTTACTAGATGAATTCTTACATTATTGGACTTCCCCCTTTGGCATAAGAATTTACATATTTCTTGTGCTATAGAATATTTCACACTTGCAGGGACTAGAAGAGACGAGAATTGGAAGATATGGAGAACCGAGAGAATTTCCTTGATCAACACCACCCTTCCTTCCGTATTTAGACATCAAGAACCCCACAGGGTAAATTTGGGTTTGATCAACACTAGCTTGAAGGACATAAACATCCTTCATTTTCATTTCTTGCAGAAGGAGGACTTGTGGCTTTTTAGAGTGAAGAAGATATTTCACCATTTCCTTTTTAACTTCATATACTTGTCCTCTACAATTACAGGAAATGACCTTAATCTTGGGTTTACACCTTTAGGGGTCACTAAACCACCTTGAATTCTTGAAGGTATGGGTTCATTTTTACTATGTCCATCTAGCATACTCTATTTTCCCATCTCAATTTACTTACATTTTGTTGCTTCCCCACACTGGTTGTTTGACTTCCTCCCTTTTTTCTTGGTGGAAAAAATATTTCTAGTACAAGATTCCATTTCCTTTTTTGAGCTTTCATCATTTTCTCCCTCCTCTTGATATGGTCGAGGATAATATTATTGACTGATTGAAGGAACCAAAGTGTGTCACCCCATACATAAGAACTCAAGTTGAATAGATGGCATCTCTTGATTTGGTTCTTATTCAACCTCAAAGATAATTTCATATTGGTTTTTGGTTGGTATGGAATGCTTGTTGGTGCATGTTGAGGACGTAGTGTGATATTCTTGAGATTTTGGATTTGAGGGAGCTCCCTATTGAGGAGAATATTTTTAAGATGCCTAGGTCGACTTGGGGTTTTGATTTTTCTTTTGGGATGCTACCATTACCGTTGTGGCTTTTCTAGTTTTGGATCAATATGAGATTTTGGTAATCTTTTAGAAAAGTGGTCATATTCATGACCGATCTTGAATTTGAAAGGAATTTTTTCATAATATACTTCTTGAAGATAGGTCCAATTGTCTATATTTTTCTTCATGGATTCCAGTAGACCTTTCTCCAGATCTACCTCCATGCAGATCCTGACACAAGATTGAAAACCCTATTTTGGTTCTTCTTTGTCAATATATCATCATAAAGAGTTCCCTATTTCCCTAAGGGTCTCCTTAGTATAGCAATAAAGAGGTAAAAATGGAATTCAAACTGATATAGGGACAACCGATGGGATGCCATTCTCTGGGTTGAAATTTACCATCCAATGATTGAGATCAATCCCTCGATCCCCCATGAAGTAGGGGCCACTTACGAACATAATATAGGCCACTTATGAACATAATATATCTATCTTACTTTTCTTCAAAGAGGAAGGAAAATAAACCTTGACTGCAAAATGAATGAGAAATTCTACCCTTTAAGTTCAGTTTCCAATTCTTGTCAATCTAGAGATCAACCGATCTTGTGGACATTGAGATCCCCATGAACTGAAAAATCTGTCTGTGCTCCAAAAAATTCATAGAAAGAGATGTTGATCGAGATTTCATTGCAACCTCAAGTATTTCTTACATCGTTTTCACAAATTGTGATAGAGATTGCTTTGGTTCGTTGGGGAGGGATGCAACAAGGGAGAACAATGTGATAATTTCGCGAGTAGGGGGAGGAGGAGGAGGTGGCAGGGATGAAGATCCCCTACCGGCCAAAGAAACAATTTTTTTAGAGAAGGACAGGTTAGGGTTTCCTCATGGAGAGATCATGACTTTTTTTCAATCTTGTATAATGTTCAAATTAGTGATAATTATGATTTTGATAACTTATGTAAAGTTAAAAAGCTATTTTCCAACCTTGTGCACAATTGTCGAATCTCCTTAGTAATAAAATTCTCAAAAATATTTTTGTATCTCAATTATAAAATTGCAATGATTAGACAATTACAATTTATAAAACATATTACACAAATTGTGCAATCTAGTAAATTATTTAATCTATTAATTTAAGCTCAATATTTTAGTCATATAGTTGAATCTTGGATGGCTAAATCTTACAAGTATCTCAGAACAACTACCAATCTTGAAGGCCTTAAAAATACAAGAAAAGAATATACATAGATTACGAGTTTTTCTTATGAATGCTTGAATATAGTGTCTAATTGATTTTCCATCTCTCAAAAATTGTTTCACTTAAAAAATGAATTACAAATTAGTTGATTCCTTTATTTGTTTACATTGATGATAATTAATTAGGGAATATTCAGATTTAAAAGTAATTCCCCATTGCAATGTATCAATGTTAAAAAAAATACGACTCAATTGAGGAAGAATAGAGAATCATTACATATGGTATCCGAGTCAGGTTCAACACACTAGGACCATGGAATCACTAAAACTTTCTGCCTTGCAAGAATTAAATGTATATAATTGTGAAGTAACCAAATTGAATTTTATATTATGTCAAGTAAATATGAAGAGAGGAGGAAGAAAAGGAAGGGGCAATATTCGTGGGGGACAATCTATGCCTCCTCCAAAACAACCTACATAGGAAAATTCATCACCTAGAGTGGAGGAGCATGTTCTAGAACAAGAACGCATTTCTTCCAGTGAAGTAATGAACATGATGAGGTCATTCCATAAAATGTATGATGCATTAATGAATAGATTGTAAAAGGAACAAGGAAAATTATCCACTTCTATCAAAGGATCACAAAATCCTTCCAAAAATCACATGCATAGATAGTTACAAAAGGTGAATTTCCTAGAGTTTTGGGGATCTACTTATGGATACACTATTGAGACTTGGTTAGAAAACATTTAAAAAAAAAATTCCCTAACGGATTACACATCAAAATCGAATATTCACATGTGTATATTCCAATTGTAGGGAAGTTCCTTACTGTGGTGGAAGACTCTTCTGCCATAGCTGAGGAAGGACACATTGAATATTTTATGGGAATATTTTGATGAGTGTTTGAAAGAATTATACCTATATGTTATATCCTTAATTTCCACCTTATAGGCCAAAGAGAAGTTCATAAGAATATGAAATCCAAAGTACATGAGATGCTTGATATTTGGGCCCTTTTTGGAGGTCATTATGGGTCTCATATGGGACAACACGTGATGATAATCACACATCATCAATAGCTCAATAGATCATGACCCTTGAAGCTTCTATAATCGAGTTTTTATGAAGATATATGAGAGGGATAAGTTTTATATTCATGGGATGAGCCTTGGAAATCACATCATTCAAGTCTCTACTGGTCTCTATAATATCTAGAAGCTCTTTCAAGCCTCTTCTAGGGATCTATATAAAACAAGGAAAGCCTTGAGAAAGAAGGAAGAATCATTGGTAGTGTTATGTTGTCCATTTGTAGAATAGCTCTTCTTATCCATCACAACCAGAAACAAAAAGTTCCTATCTTGGTCAAGAAGTTGAGAAAGAACAAGGAGAAATGGTTAAAGGGACAACGTCATCATCAATGAAGTTATGATCTTTATGTAAGTTATCTATAATCACTAATAGATTATTATCTTTCCCCAAATTATTTGTGTTGGATTCATGAATGGTTTGTATTTGATTCTATGAATGAAAAATTAAGTTAGGTCTTAGGTATATTAATGATTTCTAGCACTAGGAGAAGAAGTAGATTATTTTTGTTTGTATCATGTGTGGAGGAAGCAAGTTCGAGGAGTTGGAGATGCAATTTAGGAGCCACAATAGCCAAGATACACAAAAACAAACTTCAAGAATAAGGTATGCTTATATATCCTATATTGATGTAAAAAGATATTGCATTCTATAGATATAGGAAACCATATAAATCTATCCTTCGTTCTGTCTAGGATTAATAAAAACATCACAGGGAGATCTTGTTGTTTACTTAGTGAGATCCTTATGAGATTTATCACATAACAAAACTAGTGACCATATTGGGGAAGAATCTTCTCTAGTTTGAGTTTATTTGCCAATCTTTTCCTCTCCTTGTTTTTTATTTAATTTTGTTTTTCTTCCATTCATTCCTCCAAATCCTATATCCATTAAATCTGATAGTTCCAAGGAAAATCTAACATATCTAGAACGGATTCACCCTTCCCTAAAAAAATAATAATTTTCTACATCATCAAGGGTTGGAGCACAATAGTCACACGATGATTATCAATTGTTGACTTGCATGTGTCCTGTGACAATATTGAGCATGTTTTACACATGCGAGTCAATAAGTGATGATCATCGTGTGACTATTGTGTTGCAACCCTTGATGATGTGGAAAATTATTGAGGGGGGCGTGAATCAATATTGAGCACGTTTTACCACTTTTAATCAAAACATGTAATCATCAACTTATCAATCAATTATAACTTATGATTGCATTTAGAATATCATAAACATATAACCATAAAAAATGTGTCACATCATAACAAATACACATAGTAGGCTTACGTGGAAACTGAAATGGGAGAAAAAAACATAATGCTTTCGTATATATCAAAATATTAAATTCATAGGATCCAACAACTTCCAAATTATCCATCAATGGAGACTTCAATCTACTACCTTGCACCACCTTGTCACCCTGAAATATAAACAGAGACTCAAACTGTCACTGAAACTGTCACTCATAATCAACATGTCATCGATAATCAACCTATCATTGTCAATGATGTTGGTACATCGTTATAAACAACCACTTAAATTCATATTGAGATCTCCAAGAATGTCCCCAAAATTATGTGCTCTAAATCACCATGTGCTTAATAATAAACATGCACTCACTTAATAATAACTAGAGTATAGTAGGAGATGAATTTTTGGGAGAGGGGAAATATCTTAGTCAGTTAGAGTGTTGTTTTTACACACAAGGGAGTTTTGGTGGTAATGAGGGCTACAAATATTGGGAACCTTTACAAGATAGATGGGAGTACTGAGATAACTGAAGCGGTGGTGTTAGCTAAAGAAGCAAATGAAATACTCATTTATGATATCATTGACTTGGACATATGAGTGATAAATGCATAAATTTACTTATAAATTGTAAGTTACTTCTATATTTATAATATTTAAATTTGAATTTCTGCAAGAATTGTGTTTTTTGAAAGCAATGCATATATAAGTTCAAAACATGTACTGAAACAAGTAAGGGTATTGTAGATTATATTCACTCATATTGTTTGGGAGCCATCCCTTAGAATTTATTTTAAAATATCCTCATACTTTGTAAAATTTATAAATTATCACTCTATAAAGGTGTGGTACTATATTCTTAAAAGATAAACTCGTGTATTTAATTTATTCAAGCAATTTAGAGTTTTGGTTGAAAAGAGAACTAGTAGGTCAATCAAGTCTTTAAGAACAAATAATGGAGGAATTCTCACATCTTTGGAATTTGAAAAGTATTTCAAGGAAGCTAGGATAAAAAGTAATAAACTACAATTTATGCTCCTTAAAAAAATGGTGTGGTTGAATGCACGAACATGACTCATCAAGAGAGAGAAAGGAGTATCCTTAGTAATGTCAAGTTGCACTAAGAGTTTTGGGAAGAAGAAATCATTACAACTTTATATCTATTAAATTAGTTTCCATTAGCTGCAATAGATTGTAATATTCCTAAAGAGGTTTTGACAAATCATTCTTGTAATTACTCAATTATAAAAAAAAAATGTGTGATGCTATGCTCTTGTTTCTAAAGATGAGTGTTCTAAGTCAAGCCCAATATCAAATAACTATATATTTTATGGTTATGATGATCTTTTATGGTTATGGTGATGGAGTTAAGGGATACATATTGTGGGATACGACTGCCCAAAAAATCAAGATTAGTAGTGATGTAGTATTTGATGAATCCCCTCTCATAAAATCAAACATAGTAGATGTTGAAATGAAATAGGAACAAGTACGAGGAAATAAAAGAATCTAGTTGGAAACCCATCTATCTACAAAAAAAATAGGGAGCATGAATAATATTTTGAATAAGAAAATGAGGATGCTAAAAATATACAAGAAAATGTGGAAATTCTTGTAGATCTAAATAGGCAAAAAATCATCCTAAGAGGTACAAAGATCATATTTCATCTATTTCTTTAATTTATAATGATGAGGAACCTTGTTGCTTTTAGTAAATGAAGATTTTTATTGAAAGTGCTATGTGAAAAATAACAATGAAGAAACAAATTGATGCCTTGGAAATGAATAAAACATAGGACCTGGTAGAACTATGAAAGGGCAGAGAAGTTGTTGTTTGCAAATGGGTCTACAAACTGAAAAAGGGTGTTGATGACATTCATAGTCATAACCATAAGAAACCATGATCATGGTTAATCCTATTAGTCATTTTCAATAAATGTATTAATACTTTAATAATGTATTATTAAAGTATTACTACTTTAATAATATATTTATTAAGTTATTACCTCTTTAATACTGTATTGTCACTTTAATAATGTGTTATTAATGAGCTTATTAATGTATTAGTTTCATAGAGTATTAATAATTTAGCAATGTATTACTTAATAATGTATTAATGTATTAAAATTTTAATAATGTTTTACTAAATATATTAACTTCAATGCATTACTACTGGGCCTAATGGTTAAGAACATGTGTTTCCTCTTAAGATGTCACAGGCTCAAATCCAAAGGGGGATAGGGTATGTATACCTTCGTAGACTTTACCAGTCAAATCGCTGGGCCGTGACCTTAAAAATAGATTATTATTATTATTTTGTTAGTGTATTAATACATTAGCAAGTGCATTTATTAATCCATTTATTAATTCATTCAATGTATTTATTGATGTATTCAATATATTAACGCTTGCCATTGATGTATTTAATATATTAACAATGTATGTATTGATGTATTTATTAGTGCAGTAATACTTTAGTAATGTATATATTAATACATTTAATGTATATAATGTGTTAATGTATTGATTGATGTATTTAATGTATTATATTATTAATGTATTAATACTTTGTCAATGTATAAATTACTAATGTATTAATTAATTAATATATTTATTGATGTATCCATTATATTAGTAATGTATTTATTGATGTATTTAATGTATTACTTTATTAGTGTATTAATACTTTAACAATGTATAAATTAACAATGTATTAATGTATTAATTAATTAACACATCACATTATCAATGCATCCATCAATTAATAAGTTAACAATGTAAATTAATAAGTTAATTTATAAATTATTATTATATATTACATTATAATTTATATATTAAATTTATGCAATATTATTATTATATATTATATTAATATATTATTATTATATATTAGCTTATAGGCATCATTAGTTTGGAAAGGTCTATAAAAATTAATCATGGTTAATTTTAATGTATAGTCATAACCATCTAATCCTATAAGCTTCTCCCTATTAAAATTAATGATATAATGAACCTTTTAATTAAAAATTTCTATCTTACGATCAACCATTAAAGATGTTATCATATTCCTTGTTTACTTTTTCACATTTACTTAATAAGATTAAAAACTTACTACCCTTACCACTATATGCCATGTTCCAGTGATTACCAAGAGTTTTCTTTTGCCACGTTCTAATAATTAACACCAATTAATTTTACGAATAATGACCAAGTTTTAATGACATTTCATAACGGATATACACTTGTTGGTAGGATGGGTAGCCGAATATTCCTTCACTTCCAAATATTCCTTCACTTCTTTACCAATACCCATGAACGGATTGTGTTTTGTTATCAACGATGTACAACTACACAGCCTTATCGTTTTGTGATGCTTGCAAAACCACACATATACTTTATTACGCAGGAAAGGCGTATACCTATTGACAATGGCCATTTTTAATAGGTTTTTAGTTCTTAATACGTTTTTAATGGACGAGATTAAATATGCCTAGAATATTCTTAGTCGTCACAATAAATGAATGGCTCTGATTTCATCTATTAACTTTCGAGCTGTTATAAAGACATCCGTTTATATGTTTACTTTTTAACATTTACCTAATCATGTTTAAAAATTACAGTGTTCACTAACTTATTGCCACATCTACCTGATTAAAAAATATTAAAATATTCACACAAAGTGGTGGCCGCGTTTCTGTGCTGGCAGCGTTTCGTTTCATTTCTGTGCTGGCGAAATTCCGTTTCATTTCTCCTACTGCATTGCGGAACACCAACCCGCTCATCTCCCTAAAGATCCTCTGCTTCCCCCCATCGACGAAGACCACAAATTGATTCGTATTTTTCATAAGCGGCGACTGTTGAAAAAAACCACAAGAAAGCCACTGAGCTTTTATCAACGAAGCTACCGACATCCTTTTAATAAACTGAAGCTAGGACGGCGGGGTCATATTCGACTGAATAATAGACCAGGGTGCTTTGTCAGTCTAAAGCAGAATCAATAGGAGCAGAAGACCTTTGGATGAAATCATGTTCCTGAACGTTGTGCTACTCGATTGTGGGGTATCGTGAGTGAGCTTAATTTAATGCTCTCTCTCTTTACGAAGCCTTGTTGGTATGTATCTATCAGAGAACTGTAAAGGAAAGCAAGTCGTCATTTTAATATGCCTTTCGACGTTAATCAACCACGTAATTGTGGCTGTGCTAGTTATATATATATTTATATTTGGTTGAAGGCGCCGAATTTTTTATACATTGGAGAGGTTCAAATATTGTATCGTAAGCTTCTATGCATTTTAAAATGGTCACCGAACCTGTGACATAGTCGTATGCTTTTTGTTTTTACATTTTAATGTTTTGGCATATGCTTGACTAGGGGTTGACAAAATTGCGATCGGGAATTAGCACCTCGATGTTGTAATTGTCCTCACAGGTTAACCCTCATGGATTTCTTAGAAATAAAATAATGTTATATTATGTAGGTCAAGACAATCCATGCATTATGATTTGCAAACTCAATCTCATTAATAAATTAAATATGTTATTTTCGAGTAGGAAAATGCAAACATTCAATTAGAAAATGATGTAAGATTAGGCGCATTCAATCAATGTTAGAATAAAGATTACTTTAATAAGAGATAACTGTTGTAACTGTGAGTTTCTAGGTTTACTATTATTAGCTAATCAGATCCACTTAAGTCAGTGATCTGCATGCTATATATGTAACCTCCATTTGTTTGTTAAGAAATGAAAAACATTTTGTGTTGTGTGAATTAATTCTTCCAATTTTAACTTGGTATCAGAGCGGGAGTAATGTTGAACGCTGTGTGCAAGAGTGCGTGAGCAGTCTAAGCGTGAGAGTTAGGAGATCGTAGAGCAGGTCACTCTTTCCGTTGCCGTTGAATGTCGTTGATGTTGTGCCACTGTGTGCCATCGCATACCATTTGAGGTTGTAGTTGATTACCGTCGCTGGGGTTAACCATTGTTGAGTTGCTGCATGGAGTCTAGAGCATGAGGTTGGAGCGAATGTGCTAATCGTGAGGTTGTTGGTGCGTGGTGAAAATAGTAAGTTTTTTTTATGGAGTGATTTGGTGCATGTAAAACATAAGTTTTGTTTTATGTTGGAGCGTTGAAAGAGAAAGCGTGAGTTTTATGAGTCATTCAAGATTTGCATGCATGCATATGTGAAGCATTGAATAAGATTTGCATGCATGCATATGTGGAGCATTGAATAAGATTTGCATGCGTTGGATTGTTTGAGAGTGAAGTATAAAGTTTTCTTTTAAATAAAAAAAGGGATATTTTGAATATTAAAGTAAATGCATGTGTATACGTGAAGTTATAAATCCTTTTATTAAAGTGGGTAAGAGATTTAAGGATGAAGGAAGGAGAAGTGGAAGTTAGTTCACATTCTGAAGTTGCACTATACTTCAAAGGACAATGCATCAAGCGTGCAATAGATTTCTCCATGAAGTACGATTACCTCACTAAGGAGCTGCCGCATTCAGAGCAAATGGCCATCGAAAATATTTCAGCGTTTGGTATCTCGGTGTGGATAAATATGAAGGAAGAACCACCATAAACATTCACTGTCCTGCTTTTCTACTTATGTATGTGTGGTGTGTTTAAATTTTGTTTATGTATGTTAGATATATTATATGTGTGTGAGAGAGTGTGATTTTTATTTGTAATCAAATGATGAAGAA